>JANHFX010004207.1:0-11530 GCA_027560015.1 Chloroceryle amazona
GGAGACCCAACAGCCACCTTCCAGTACCTGAAGGGAGCTGATAAAAAGCCTGGAGAGGGCCTGGTTACAAAGGCCTGCAGGGAAAGGAAAAGGGGCAATGGTTTTCAATTAGAAAGGAGTGGATTTAGATGAGAAATAAGGAGGAAGTTCTTTATCAGGAGAGTGGTGGAGCACTGGGACAGGTTGCCCAGGGAGGTGGTTGAGGCTCCATCCCTGGAGACATTCAAGCTGGGGCTTGACAAAGCTCTGAGCACCCTGCTCTAGATGAGGATGTCCCTGCTCTCAGCTACAAAACTAACTCACAGTTAATTGCTTTCAATTCTTTTTCCTGTCTTTATTTATTCCCTTTTATATAGTAATTGGTTTAAAAATACAATAGGTGTTGACACAAAATGAAAATAAAGCATGGGAAAAGAGAATACTAAGACATGATTTAAGAAGAAGAATTGTTGATTTTATCTATTTTTAAGACTTTTGCTATTTTTCGTTTCTTCTTTGCATATCATTATTCTGTAACACATGCAGATTTCTGTCATCTGAAATGAATTTTATTGGTACTCACACAGAGAAATATAGCTCAGAGGGTCAAAATTCCACACTGGGCTTCAGGTTACATCAGAATATTGTGGAAAATACAGAGCTACCTCTGATTCTTAAGTGACCTCTCCTAGACTTCTATGTTGCCATGTGAAAATGTGCACTGATAAACCACCAGGACTTGCTACTTGATTTCAGGTGGAAAATTTTGGATAGGAAATCACTGTTTCTAGGTTACTGGAATTATTGTATTATCCTCATGATCCTCTTATAAAGTGATATTTTTACCCTTCTTTGTCCTGAAAATTATCCCTACAGGCTTGTTGACTGGAAGATTTTCATTACAACACACTTCATGTGTACCCCAGAATTAATGGTAATTTAAAATAGCACTTGTGTAGGTATAATCTGCACTGAGCATTCCAGTTTACTAGAAAACATGAATTGCTGGATATCTGAATAATATTGGAAAAATACATCTCCGAGACTTTTACTGCCATCCTTGTGTTGAATATAGCTTTTTTTTTTCTTTTTTTCCTATGCACACATGAAAATTATGCTGCTTGCTTGTACATCAGAAATGTTTCCTAGGACACTGTTGTTCAGTGATCAGATAATCAGACAGCCAGAGGAAAAAAAAAAAAGAAAAATATGAGGGAGAAAAGCTATGGGCAGAGATCAATGAAAAGTATTTAGAATTCAGCTTAACTTCAAGTCTGCAAAGGGAAAGGATTATGCCAAGAAGGAACTTTCATTAGAAGTACATTATAGACAAAAGTGGTGGGGTTTATTTGCTGAGAGTGTGCTCTGGAGAAAAATACTTCAGGCTCCCTCTGAGATCAGTGAGAATGTGTTCAGTGCAGTTAATCACATTTAAGGTTTGATTCATCCTTCAGTATATGCCTACTTTGGACGGCTGATTCTGACTCTGGCTGGAACAGGACCCAGTGCAACTTGTGTAGACAGAGTATTACAGATGTCTGAAGCTAAATAGGACTAATCCCATTATATTGGAACAACTTGCACTGTCTAGGGTGAAAGTGAAGTACAGAAAGGGAAATATACTGAAGACTTAACAGAACACTCCTCTTCAGATGGGGAGTCCATAACCAGAAGAGATGAAAAACCTCATCTCCTTTAAACCAGAACATTCTGGAGTGAGAGCAGAAAACAGGAATTGCCTGTCCTATGTTGTACTCAAGTAAGCCTGAAGAAACTGTTTCAGAGTGTGAATATTCACATAAATGTTAAGCTAAAGACGTCTCCAATACTTACTCAAAACTTGCTATTTCTAGTAAAAAAAAATCCTGCAAGTAAATTTTGAGCAGGAATACAGTAATAATGTGAATACAAGTGCATTTTTTATTGTTTTTTGTTTGGTTGGTTTGGTTTTTCTTTTGTTTGTTTGTTTTGGGTTTTTTTTAAGATATTTAATGGCAGATTTATGTGTGCGTTAGCCTAATTGTTGCTTTTCATCCCTTATCACAGCTGGTCAGATAACAAAAAAATCCTTCATGAATAATTCCTTGAATAAATAGAGTGAGCTGTTATTCTGTGTACCTTATCGTATATTATTTGACAGTATTCTGACAACTGACACTGCTTCTGAAAACGAGTGCAAATCCCACAAGTGCAAGCCAGTGTGATTGTTCATCCAAAAGTCCACACCAGTAATATATTCTGTGCTTTCTCTACTTGTCACTTGTTTAAAAACATTCATATATCCATTGGGCTCCAAAACCAATTCTATGAGACTTAAGTAAATGATTAAGTATTACAAAGGAATACCCAAAGGTAACTGATTGTTCTTAAATGTGGGAGGCTGCAATTAATTTAAATAATCTGATCAATGATTAAGTATTTGCAGTATTAATAATTAAGGCTGCAGTCAAAGCACAAAGAATCATTGTAGTGAAGGAGGGAACTTGCATAGTTAAGCACATTGAGCTTTTTGCTTGTTTGTAGTAAAACTTGTTTACTGATTGTGGTCCTGCTTCTCAGTGATGCTAAAATTAATAAGCAAGAGAGACAGGGGGAGAAGGAACCCTGCTGATTTTCCCTCACCCTGAAATAGTATTTCTGGTTTGTTTGTTTTTTTCTTTGACTCCTCTGTCTAATAGTTTTTGTTGCAGCTGCCATCTCATTATTGTTATATCTCATAGTTGAAATAGTTCCTCTTTTTAGATAAATATTTCAGGTTTATTATCTTTTGTGAAATGGGATTTTTAACATCTATAAACTGTCATTTTGTTCTCCAAATCCTTAATTTTCAAGAGAACAATCTCTTCAATGTCTGCCTCTTCATCTTTAAATGTTAGGGTTGGGATTGGATTTGATTTAATCTCCATTATAACTTCATAAACTTTGCATGGATTGCTTTGATGTTCCCTTGCATTCATGGAACATACATTCAGCTTTTTCAGTCTTTTTCATTCTACAAGTCTTTAAAGCTTGATATCACTTTTGTTGGCAGCAATTTTGCTGTTTCCAAGATACGGTGCCTAGGAAGGGTGAATCAAACCAACCTCAATCCCCAAGCCACAAGTTTAATAAAAATTCATACAAAAAAATTGAGTTACCAATAATTTTAAACAAATTGATATTTTTAATAGAGGTGAGATAGCCTTTTTTACTTGATATTAAGATAAATATCTTTAAGTATATCTACATCATGAGTCATTTTAACAGTTCATCTTGAGAAGAGGTAAATTCAGTTTTGCTTGCAATCTGTCTTTTCATCTGTGTTTTATACTAAGTTTAGGCTTGCTTCTAAGAATCCTGTTGTAAAGAGAAAGTGACACAGGCAAGCTCCAAAGTTCCTGCAGGAGCCCATTTTCTCTCCTACATTAAGACCACTTAGTGATCTGTCTACCTTATTTCCTAGCAACTTCTGAGCTGCTAGAAAATTTTCCAGGCATATGAAAGCTGGTTCATATACTGAATATAAAACAAAACTATACAAATTTATACCAACCAAGATTTTTTCTTCTATAGTCCTTCACCATGTCAGTCATAGTAGTAGAGAGAAATGAACATAAGAGAAATCTTTAACAGAAAACAAAAAATACTTATTATATTAGAGTAAAAGGGCATCTTATCTATTAACTTTACCTTTATAAAAATTACAGTAAAATAGAAATTGGATTATTAATTCTGCAATCTTTCAATACCTCTCCCAACTTCAGAAGTGCACCATCTCATTTCTCCTGTGGTGACTCCAGATGAACAAATTCATCTTCTCTAGCCAAAAGAAAGAGCAGAAAATAAAGAAAAAAAAAATGCTTTTTCTAATTAGGAGGAAAATTAATATAAGTCAGAATTATTTTTAATTAAAATGAACTAAAAGAAAGTGAACTTGCATAAATAACCAAAAATTAATGGCAATAAAAAAATGCAGTAATTTCCCTAACAGTATTGATGGCAGAAGCCAAAGAGGAGCCCTGGGAAAAACAGCTGAAACAATCATTGCTTGGATATTTTCTTATAAAGTCTTAGTGTTTACAAATTTGGTGGGTAGCTACCAGACAAAGATACAGTTTCAAACCTCCTAGGTCCCCTGTTTGGTAGAAAATACACAGAAAGTAACTGCAGATTAAGTCCCAGTTCTGCAAAATAAAGGGAAAACTTCTGCTAGCTTTATTGATGTGCTGCACCAACAGGCCTTATGAATCTATTAAAAGCATGTTGAGGAACATGCTTTGTTGAGTATGAACTGTGCTTATTCTAGGAAACATGCCTTCTTCTGTTCCCACTTGAACTGGCTTCAAAATGTTGATTTCACGCAAAAGTGGCAGGAGAACAGCAGCAGGATACAAATTTTTTTTAGCAAAACTTTTCAGTCTACATTGGAAAGGCATTATATTTATCACTGCCTGCAAATAAAGGCAATAACTAGGGCTAGACATTGTCTAAGTGACAAAAAAAGCACAACAAGGAAAATTGTCTTTTTTTTTTCCTCACTTTATACCTTGTCCTTTGACTGATATGTTAAATGACTACATGTTTTATTTAATAGAAAGTGATCTTACCATTAAGGGCCTGATCCATATAAAAGGGGATTTAGGCAGCACTTAAGTGCCCAGATCAGAAACACATCTAAAATCTCATGTATTATCTGATCATATGCATTATCTCATATTTATTATCTGATACTCATCCTAGAAGCTCTAAGTGCCTTAGGTTTCTAGAGTTTCTCTTTCATGTTTTAAGTGTGTTACATATTTAAAAGAGTCCCTCAGTAGGCCTGATGTGGCCAGTGTTTTTCACACACAAAACAGAAGCAGGCTAAGAAAGATATGATTAACATTTCTTTGGCTTAAACTCAGCTGTAAGTAACATTAAAATATGCAACAGTATGTAGAGTTTTTTTAATATGGTAGTGCTACCAATAGCAGAAACAGCAATAAACATGTTGTAACACTGATAAACATTAAAGTTATATATAACTGTAAACAGACAAGTGGAGTTTTATACTATATTTACTCCAATATGGTAATTTGTGCAAGCAGCAAAATCTACAAGATAAGAACGAAGGAAATATAACAATAGATGTCTGACAGAATCGATATTACTCTGCAGATCAATCTGGAAAAATACTTGCTGAAACCAGAACAAGTCCTGACTGAGCTCCAATAAGATGAACTCTGACAAGGCCAAATGAAATCACCCCTTTTTTCATTTGTGGAAAGTGTTGAGTGGAACAAAACATGAAAAAAAAACAACAAACAACCAAAAAACAGCTCCATACCTGGGCCACAATTTCCTTCATCAAAGAACCCTCCATCCTGACTGCCTCTTTCTCAGTGACGAGGTACTTCAGCCATCAGCCTAAACTGACTGGCCACAGGGTGGAGTGTAGCAGTATGCTTCCCCCCACCCTCAAATTTCCCTTTATTTCCAATGACCTTGACCGGATGATGGCCAGCAGTGTTTTCTTATGGCTTGGAAGTGGATTTGGGTGCCCTTTGGAATGTCATGGCTCAATAGGAGGGTCTCCCTGACAGTTTTCTCTGACTTTATCCTCTATGCAGTAAATAATCACGTGTCTCTTGCCATCGAATCTTTTTAAACCACCGTTACATTTACCATTAAACTTTGTTAAATCCTTATTTTATATAACTAAAAATATTGCTGCTTCTCTTTTATGAGTGAATCGCATCATTCCACCCATGATGCAGCCCTAACTTGCCCTAACTGGAGGTGTGTGATATGGTCGGCTTTCAGAGATTGAAGGTAAACTTGTTATGGATTAACTGAAAATGTAGTGCCAGTGATTATATTGACCCTGTGTACTGTCAATGAGTGTCAGTCTAGAAAAGTGCTGAAGTTTGGAACTAGCCTGATTTATCAGGATTTTAAGCACTTCTGCCAATGTTCTTTAATATGTGCAATATACAAATACATTAAATCTGTGGTACAGTCTCTGTCTTGCCAGTCTACTCTGTAGTGGAAGAATTGTTACCTAATGTGTGTTCATAGTGTGCAAAAAGCTTTTCTCATCTGATGCTTTGCAGTGCTTCTGTAGCACAATTAAAGAAGAAATATTTATTATTGTATTAGGAGAATACTGAAATCTAACCTATGCAATTATTTTGCAGATTTGCATGCTATTATAAGGACAAATAACTCCTATTTAAATGCACCTACAAAGCCCTAAATGCTTCATTTTAAAGGCTTTATTCCTTTTCTGTTTGTTTTGCCTCTTTTTATGGTTTTTGATTGTGGGTTTTTTGTTTCTTTGGTTTTCGTTTCGTTTGGTTTTGTGTGTGTGTGTTTTTTGGTTGGTTGGTTGTTTTTTGTCTGTTGTGGGGTTTTTTGACTCTTTTTTTGTTGGGAGGTGGTGGGTTTGTCTGTGGTTTGTTTCTTTATTTTGTTTTTTTTTTAATTATATACTGTGTTCTCACAACAGCAATAGAGTATGTGGACACGTTTTACCTGTGCTGCTGATATCAGCCAGTGGGCATATCTGGATATTTGGCAAGTCCAAGTCTTCACCGCTCATTTTCAGAACATGTAAAAATTTACACAAGTGTGAGGATAAGCCCCCTCAGAGACCCTTATGCCTCCAGTGGCACCCAATAGCAGGTCTTTAGCAGTCCCAGTCAGTACACTCCCTGTATTTTAGAGCCTAAATAAATTTGTCTAATTAAATCTGGAAAATGATGGACTAAAACTGGTGATTGATAAAAGTGAAAAGCTGAAAATAATTGTCAATGTTTAATTTTCAAAAAAATTATATGAGTTTTGTAATACAGGATGTGAAATGAGTGCTGAGCCCATTGAAACCTGTTGTACTCAAGTAGGAACAAGCTTCATACACATATTTCACCTAGAAAAGGACAGTCAGCTGGTAAGGTGTTGATGGAGGTTGGGTGGGGAAGAGACATCTCCGTAGCTGTGTCTTCTAACATTACAGAATGCAGAGTGACAGAAGGACTCCTCCTTAGTCCTTCCTTGCAAGTTCTGGCAGCACAGTGTTGCTGAAAGAGCTTTGTCTGAATACAGATGGTCTCTGAAAAGGCCATTCTGATTTGAGTGGAAGCTGGATGATGTAAGCTGTAACTTCCAGAATTAGTCAAAGTACTGCTGTGACAGATTCTTGAACCAGACTCTGGTTGTATAATGTGATAGATTCTGGACTCAGAGATGCAGGGACTAAGTTATAGCTAGTCAAGTACATCTCTAAAGCTCCTATTCGGGGAAAATGAGTAAGTACAGCTTTAAATCAATCACAAAGTTGTGATCCATTAATATGTAGAACTCCTTCAATTTATGACTAATATTAAACAAGTACTGAGATATTTGGCAAAGTGCAGGTAGATTACTTGCATTGGAATGATGAAGAGCTGTGCTGCAGGATCACTTTATAGGAAGAAAAGACAAACCCATTGCTTCCTGCATGGCTAGAGTGCCATGATTTGCTTCTGAGCATACATCAGTTCATATACTGACGGTAGGAAAAGGCTTCTTAGGTCTGCTGATAAATGGAACAAGTATCTCTTTTCTAGTAAGGACTAGAGTGGATCATTATGAAAGACCATAGGAATTAGGAAAACGCCTGATGAGCACTGGCTTGACTAAGGATCTCTGTATACTGAGTTCAGTTAGGCTCTGAATTTCATCATCTGTTTCCTCTGTCAGTTCTTGTATTATTCTATGTCCTTTTTTTTTTTTACAGAATCACAGATTGTCTTTGATTGGAAGAGACCTTCAAGATCATCCAGTCCAACCTTCAACCGAACACTGCAAGCTCACCACTAAACCATGTCCCTGAGCACCAGGTCCACATGCAATTTAAATGCCTCCACCACTGCCCTGGGCAGACCATTCCAAAGTTTGATAACTCTTTTGGTAAAGAAATATTTCCTAATATCCAGCCTAAACCTCCCCTGGCACAGCTTGCATCCATTCCCTCTGAAGCATGCATCCACCTTTTTTTTTCTCCTGTTGAGTTGCTGTCCAGCCCATATATTATTTCAGGTATTCTGAACTGACTAAATATATATTTAAATTTTACAATGCCTTAGGGCTTCAGCTCAGAGAGGACCCAGAGCCAAGCTCTATGTAATGTATATATGAATACTCTGCTTTAGAAAGTGCATTGTGGCTGAGCCAGTCTGTTGCACTTGGTATCAAATGAGAAACCATCTTTGGCTTGCTTCACATCCTAGTGTAGATTTATCCTAAGGATAGGCCAGGATTGGCTTTGCAAACACATTTTGTTTCTTCAGCTGCATCCTCTTTTCAGACACACCTGGGAGGAGTTATAGCCAGAGACTCTCTGCATGTGAGAGTGGCCAGCAGCAAGTTGCTTCACTGTTGCCTTGTGCTAGAAGTTGCTCATAGTGGTCATGTATCCTCAACTAGTCACCCTCATGTTAAACTTTAGCAATCTAAGAAGCTCTGTCACTGAACAGGACCCACCACCTGAATGTGGAGATGCAGTTAAGCCTCCCAGACAACAACTTTGCAAAAAATGTTGAAATTGCAAATTATGCTTATCTAGGGACAAGGAGATGGTTATTGGTGGGAGCTTAATTTATATGGAGGGATATTCACCGTTGCCTTACCTTTAGTCGTGCCTTAAAGGAGAGGTTATGTCCCACTGAAGACCCTCAAAATCAGTCTTTATTATTTTTGCTCCAGTAAGAACTACCTGAAAAAACAGAATTAGATGATAAGAAGTCTCTCCTACAATTTCAGAAAGCAACTACTTACCCAAATAAAAATACCCATTATTAGCAGCCAAACACACAAAAAGAAGTGGATTTTGAAGTTTGCTCTTTCAGCCTCCCCATTTCATCTTTATGACTCTAACACATCCTTATTTTATCAGCTTACTCATTATTTATATGAATTTTCACAGGTAAAATGTACTTGCCTACTTCTCATTGTTTTTTCTCCCTAAACTTGCAATCAAAAAGGCAAAATTCACCAGTATAATTTGGATGAACATCCTTAGAGTTTCATGGCTCGTTTATATATTCCCAAATGCTTACAGGTATAAGAAGCACCAGTAGATGGCTCTGCAATCCCTGAATTGTAGAGAACAAAACAAAGGAGGCTTTGATAGGTTTGACTTTTTGAGGGTAGGTTTGATTTGGTGACACCAGTGACAGGGATAAACTGCATGCCGAGTTGCTGAAATGGGATATTTCCACTTGTTATGCCATACTGTTGCAAAATGGCTAGTCTGTCTTCAACCTACATCGACCTGGAGGACTTCTGATGGAGCAATGGGAATGCTATCACTCTGTACAGGCAACAGCTCCAAATAAATCAGCAGCAGGATGACACCCAGTTATAGGAGAGGGCAGAATTACTAAGCATTGCCATGCTTTGCTTGCTGCAGAGTGATAAATATGAAGATGTGGAGGCTCCTACAGATGTCCAAGCCCAGCAATACTGTACCCTGGGAAATGGGAACATATCTGAGCATAGTAGAACTGTACTGAACATATGCCTGCACTGCAATGAACAACCAAACACTCAGAAAAACGTTGTTTCTGTTTTGCTTAAAAAATAAATCTGGCCAAGAACGGGAAAGATAAAAGCAGGAAGGAAATGCACTATAAATAACCCACTTTTATTAATCAAGGCATTTAATCATTTGTTAGAAGCAATATAGATGAAGTAGTAGGATTTCCTCTCAGCACAGCTCCCACTCCTGAGTGCAGGACCAGGCTGTGCTGGCAAAGGAGACTTTAAGCACACTTGAGTGCTTTAGCTGAGATCTGCTGGGCCCACTCACTGTATCCTTTCACAGGTTAAACTCCTTTGAATATGTGTAAAAAATATGGTAGCAAAAGGGGATCTTGAAAATTTATATGTGGGACTCTTCACCCGATACAAATTTCATCTCTATCTGAATGTGAATAGAGGCATCTAAGTTAAAAACGTGGACACAGTGGGATCCTTAGAGACTGAAAAGGAGAGAGAGCAGTTCAATTTCTAAAAAAGCAAAGATGCTTCATCTAGAACAGCTGAGGTAGTTATTTTTATGCTTTAAGTAAATTCAAAACCATATGATAACAATATGGGAAATTTGTTCTGCTTTTTGTGCCATGACATGGTACACAATATTGATAAGTAGCATGTCATGACTTAAAAACCCCAAATAAGTTAACTGCAATTTTTTTTCCCCTGAAATAGCTCTTCTACATGACAAATATTTAATTTCATACTTCATAATGAAAAACACTATTGATAAACCCCCAGACAATCATCCTAATTGTACTACCACAGGACATTTATTTTATAGACATTTTTCAGCTAGTCCTAGTATGTTTTAACAGCATATATTGTCTCTGCTATTGTTTATCTGCTTTAAAAACAAATACCAGCTGTTTTAAAAAGAGAGATCCATCCATTTAATGCACATAGCAAAAATATGCGAGGATGTTTATATTTAAACATCAACATTAAATATGTGTTTATGTTAATAACTCACACATAACTGAAATAATGATCTGGTATGTTTTTTTATAAAAACAAGATATTCTATAAGCCCCTTCTTAGCTTCCCTTGTCATTGGCAATGACTTTAAGAGTAAGGAAACTGAGATTATGATGGAGAAAATTCATATAACACTATTCTTTATATCACTGCAGAGAAGCTGCATATGGAGAGATCATTCCATATACATAATGTAGTAAATTTCTGTGACCTTTCATTTCCTTAGAAAAGGCTGGAGTATCTCACAGAATTCAGTATTCAATGCTGATATTATCTTGGAGAACAATGCTTTTTAAATAATCTGAGGCACAAGTATTAATAAGTTTTATAAGGTACAAATACAGGCATATTTAGCTGTGTAAAAGAGTTTAAGGCAGCTTGTGCCTTCCCTAAATTTTTATAGCTCATTATATTTTAAATTTACCTCTTTAATGACAATTAAATAAGTTTTCTTTCTATTGAGAATAATATTATCAGGATAAGCTAGCTGGAATTATACTACATTCACTACCTAAGTTCAGGCAGTCCTAATGGAATCACTGATGTGTGGCAAAATACTTCCCTGATAGTAATAGTCAGCTTCTGCCCTATGACAAGTCTAAGATAATCAGATTGCAGTATGTGAGTACAGCATGACTCTTGGATTCAAATATGTAAAGAATTGGGGGCTGAGGGGGTGGAAATACCCCCAGGTTGAAGGAAATACAGCTTATGCACCTGCTCAGCTGCATCCAGTGGAAAGAGCCACTTGTGTCAAATGTCACATTTGGTAATAGAGTTTACTAGAACTTTTGACTTCATCCTCACTTTGTCACGTGATTGATCGATATCTATCTGAAATGAGACTACTTCTGAATCTTCCAGCTCTAACCAGGATCACAGAACTGGTAGAGGCTGATGAAGAGATGCTGCTTCATTCATTACTGATTTACAGAATTATCCTTATTCCCATTCCTATTCTGGAATCCAGAGTTTTGTCTGCTTTAAAAACCAGTCTCAGAAACTTACAGGGAGAGAACAGATTAAATAACTGCCACAT
>JANHFX010004207.1:15462-85143 GCA_027560015.1 Chloroceryle amazona
TTAAAATCATATCTGGTTTTTAAGAGCAGATCAAAGCATTTCAACTACATTTAATGTTTCTTTTGGGCAGGAAGAGCAATTTTTATGATTGGAGAACTAGGAAAGGAACTAGATGTGTGAGTTCTATAATCTCTGCTCATGAACACAGACTGCTAACTCAAAATTGGAACGTTTAATGAAAAAAACATTCTCTGCATCACACAATCCCTTTTAGGCTTATTTGTTGGATTGTTATAGTAGCTACTATATACTACTTCATAAATTCATATCTTTTGTATGATTTCACACCATCTACAATAGCTTAATTTCATCACTACTAGTATTACTGTTATATTTCTAAATGAGAATTTCTTTTCTTGACTCTGTTAGGTTAAAGATTTCTTCCTCAACAGCTCTTCCAGTTCCTGTCTGAGGAACCAAGCGAAGAGAACCGAGGTGATGAATAGGTGAGTTAAATCCTTTCACAGCTCTGGGATCCAGGTACTCTGCTGCTATGCAGTGTCACAGCTCTGCAGGGAACTTCCCCCTTGAATTCAGAGGAGTCAAGATTTCAGTCATGGAGACCACTGAAATGCAGTCCCCATGAAAAAATGATATTGCTTGACATATTACAGTGCATTTTTGCAGCTATAATTGTAATCCAGACTGCTGGAATAGTTTATAGGTTTACATTCTCTGGTACAGCAAACATTTTAGTGTTATGGAGTACATTTGTCAGTGCATTTATTTCTATGTATTTTATTTCCTTCTCATATGCTCTGTGTATTGTGTAAATTATTTGAAGAAGTGTAACACATAAATTTTTGAAGAGAGAGAGTGTATATGAAAGCTTGCACTAAATGGTGTGAATTTATACAAGATAGCATATCATTTTGGACTGCAAAATCAAATATAAGATTGGATGAAAAAGATTTGATCATTTCAATTTTGAAACTGTCACTGCCTCCAAACATTCTGCTGATTTATTTTTCAGTAATTTGCATACCTCTGTCTAATTTTGACAAAGGAAACACTTCCTTAAGATAAACCTGTTTGAGAACTTCCTAACAGAATTGCTCTAAAAAGTTGCAAAGTAAAGTCTAATTTATAGTGATTTTGAAGCAAGAAAGAATGTAGTAATAACAATAAATTATTATAGCAATGGTAAGAGTAACAATAACAATAATGATAATAATAAACATAGTACTCCAAATTATTTATTTGCATTTCAGTGGAACACATATATTTCAGTGAGGACTCATGATGTGCTGAATCAGACAATACATGAACACAACTTGACAATATTTGAGAACAACAGGACAAGATTCAGTTTTCACAAGTATCCAAAGTCAAGATCACCCCAAAACTGGATAGCTAAATAGGGCTAAGATAGCATTTAAGGATCAGAGCCTTCTGCTTACTTGCTCTTTGTTGCTGTATGATACTAAGTTCGCTATGGACACCAGTTTTTAACCAGAAGATACCTAATCTCATTTCCTTTACTTCCATATTCAGAGGCACATCCACTGTGGCAGCACTGAGCCAGGTTTTATAGCTCATACTGTAAAACAGAACAGAGGCAAGCATTAGCCTTTCTAGCAATTTGATCTCATAAGTACTTTCTGAACACATTTCTGATGTAATGTCAGATAAATTCTGTAAGGATTAACCTAAAACTATAGGTAAAAGTTTTCCTTGAAAATGGTGCTGGTACCACTCATCGCATCTTTCTGAAAAGCAATTCCAGAAATTTTCATAGACTCTGGGGTAGAATTCAGTTGTTCCATCAAGATTTAAAAGACTGAAAGTCACATTTCTTCAGCTTCCACAACAGTCTTGTAAAAGAAACTGACTAGTTATCTTACTTTGTCATGAAGACACTTAAAATTTTTATTCTGAAGCTACTCTAGCAAATGCCTCCTCTCTGCCTCCTGAAAATTGCACCTTGGTAGTAAAGAGAGAATAAAATGTTCTTGTTTTATTTGTAAGTCACACACCAAGGAGAGGGATAATCTGGGTACAGTTCTTTCTAAAGGGGGCAGTTTATGCATTTTCGAAGAAAACTTATGTTTGGAAAAATGGTCAATGGCTCAAAGTCCAGATGGAGAGCAGTGACAAGTGGTGTCCCTCAGGGGGCTGTACTGGGACCTGTCTTGTTTAACACTTTTATCAGTGACACAGACACGGGATCGAGTGCACCAGCAGCAAGTTCACAGATGACACCAAGCTGAGTGGTGCTGTCGATACACCAGAGGGATGGGATGTCATCCAGAGGGACCTGGACAAGCTGGAGAGGTGGGCCCAGGTGAACCTCATGAGGTTCAACAAGAGCAAGGGCAGGGTCCTGCACCTGGGCTGGAACAATCCCCACTGTCAATCCAGGCTGGGGAGGAGGTGACAGAGAGAAGCCCTGCAGAAAAGGACTTGGGGGTGCTGGCAGACAAGAAGCTGGACATGAGCAGCCAGGGTGTGCTTGCAGCCCAGAAGGCCAATTGCACCCTGGGCTGCATCAAAAGCAGTGTGGCCAGCAGATGGAGAGAGGGGATTCTGCTCCTCTACTCTGCTCTGGGCAGACCTCCCCTGGAATCCTGCGTCCAGCTCTGGAGCCCTCAGCGCAGGAAGGACGTGGACCTGATGGAGCAGGGCCAGAGGAGGCCATGAAGATGATCAGGGGGCTGGAGCACCTCGTCTACAAGGACAGGCTGAGGGAGCTGGGATTGTTCAGCATGGAGAAGAGAAGGCTCTGGGGAGACCCAACAGCCACCTTCCAGTACCTGAAGGGAGCTGACAAAGAGCCTGGAGAGGGCCTGGTTACAAAGGCCTGGAGTGAAAGGACGAGGGGCAATGGTTTTAAATAGAAAGGACTGGATTTAGATGAGAAATAAGGAGGAAGTTCTTTACCACAAGAGCAGTGGAGCACTGGAACAGGGTACCCAGGGAGGTGGTTGAGGCCCCATCCCTGGAGACATTCAAGGTGGGGTTTGATGAGGCTCTGAGCAACCTGCTCTGGTTGAGGATGTCCCTGCTCTCAGCAGGGGCGATGGACTGGATGACCTCTGGAGGTGCCTTCCAACCCAGACACATTTCTATGTTTCTATGTCTATGTTAAATATACTGTACTTTGGTGTTTTCCAGATGTAGCCTGAATTTTCATGCTCTAACATGAACGACCTCAAATTCTTTTCTTTCTTTTCTATTTACTTTTCATCAGCACTAATTTAGTTTACAGGAGTTTAAGCAAAATTTAAACTTCTGTTGATAAACATTATACACAAAGAGAAAGTTTAAATATGGTCCTGTCTGTAAAAAGTCCTGCTGTTTGTAGCACAGAAATGCTGACATCGAGACTTACTAAGGACACTATTTTGAAGACTAGAACTGAAAAGGCTCCAGAAACAAACCAGACCCAGCCTGTCAGTGTCATGTCAAGCTGACCAGAGCATCTCAGGGGAATTGAGAACACCTTGGAAAATGACAGTAGAAGTGCATTTAAAGTACTGAGGGAGATAAACAAAAACAAAAACTGGTGGGTTTCATGCAAAACCAGTTACATTAACATAAAGCTCTTTTGTTTTATTGATGTATTTATTCCATAGGCTTGATTGTAACAACAATATTAATTGTGTCTGCTGATTTGTAATCTATTTCCCTCACTGCAAATCCAGCACTGGCAGGACTACACAGGCACCAGTACAGGTAGAAGTGGTATTTTCAGAAGAGCCTATGAAAATTGGTGGCATGTCTCACTGAAGTTAAACACAACTACTGCTAAATGCTTTAGGGCTTGACTTGGAACATAAAAGATATGCATGAGCTAATTTATGTCAGTGAAAGTAACTGAAGCTAAGATGCTTTCAATATCTGAAACACATCACCTATTGCTAACTGTAGATCTCTCTGTATGATGCTCCACAGTGAGAAATATGCCTGGACATTTTTCAATATCCCAGCCATAGTCAGGGGAATCAGAGGTGGCAGTGGAGATATTATTTTGTTGGCACAATCTTGAATTATGCAGATAGTGCATGAAAACTAGTTATGTGGCAACTTCTGCTGGAGGTTTTGTTGGAAGGTTTGCAAATACATGAGGCATCCTTTTACTTAAAACTTATATTTGATTCAAAGAATATTGCTGCCCAGTAAACACAAACCACCACAATATCACATTATAATCACTTTTCAGGACATTGCAGTTAATCAAGCTCTAAAGTTACATTGCTAATTACATATTACAAAATACATGTGACGTTCACTTACCTGCAATACAAGGCTAAGGCTATTTTAAACTTTGTATTTTTATGACTTTTAAAACCTCCATGCTGGAAACTGCATGTGCTTGATCCTTATTTACTGCAGCAGCATCTATCCTTGCACAGGATCCCAGCAGGCAAAGTACTCCACAAACAAGTCTAAAAAGGTCTCCGCCTTTAAGAAAAGGGTGCATAGCTCCTCTTTCTTCCTGCTGAGATAATGTCCTTACTCCACTGTTTTCTAACAGTGAACGGTTCAGCTACATGAACACTGCATTTTTTGCACATCTTGCAAAACCTGTTAATGCCCCTTCCTGAGTCAATCAACAGAAAACCTAAATATTTCACTTCTGTGAAATTTCTCTGGTATTATCATAAAAATCACATGGGCAACAGTAGGTTGGCAAGCTATGTTTGATGTTTCTCCTTCCTGCGCCAGATAATATATGTGCATAATTGCTCAAGTGCCATCTGCTTACAACTTAAGATGTGTTGCTCATTGATAATGAAAGTGCTGATTTGGTTCCACACATGAAATAGAAGTGTGTTTAATGTAAGCCTGCATGATTCTGTAGGACCCTGATATAAAAAAAGAGCAATGCCTTGTCAAAACCTTTTAAGAAATGTGCATTTAATGATATTTTTTTCTAAATGTGATGAAAATATGGCTGAAGGATACTTGATTGTTTTGGACTTGAAAAATTTAATTTTTAGTATGAGTGTGGCGTGGCAGTGTGAAGCCATCATCCCATGTTATCACACACTGCTAGGGCTTCACTGGTGTGGGGCAATGGCAGGGAAGAGTGAGGTTCAGAGGTGGCTGGAGATCAGGCCAGCTTCTGCTGCAGTAAATGGTAAAACTCCCTTCAACACAAGTGAGTATTGCACTGCCATATTACACATATTTGCCATACATGTAGTTGCCATATTACACGTATGTTCCAACCAGAACAGAGGGTGGTGTCAAAGCAATGGGAAAAAAATCCCAGGAGGAAGGGAAAAGTGAGCAAGGACATGGTGATGTTATTCAAATACACAAAAGACTTGCAGAAAAATCTCCTTTTCTTCATGTCCATTGATAGTACAAAAAGTAACGTGATTAAACTGCAGCAAGTGAGATTTACTTTAAAGCAAGAAATACTTCTTAATGATCAATGATTGGCAGGGATCTATTGCCTGGAGCATTTGTCAACTGACAAGATGATGGGGGCTCTAAGAGCAGACTGAACATATGCCTGCCAAGAAAAGCTTAGGTATAGTCCATTCTGCCAAGGGGCAGGGAGATGAAAGAACGACCTCTGAGATCCTCTCAGCCTCTGCTGTGGTCTTCTGTATTCTGTGTAAAGACTTCTGATTTCCCATGCCTTTATACCAACATTTGTGCTTAACATCATTCAAAGGAGCAATGCCCTTTGCAGTTTTCCCCTTTGACCTGTATTTAAGACAAGAAAATGGTGCTGAAGTGTTTTGTTGGGATTTTTTTGTAAATCAGCTTTAAAATTTGCCTGTCTACCTGATCATGTCCATTTTAAACACAGATTACTGTTGTTTCAAATGTGCACAAAAGTGATAAGGGAGGTGACTAGAAGCTTATTATTAATTTGTTGGTTTTATCTTTGAGAAATTAGCATTCTGGCATGGAATTTAATTGGACTTTTTTGTTAATTCTCACAGTGATGCTTTGGTTTTTTCTTTTGGGACTGGAGAGAAAAACCAGCATCTGGTGTTTGAGGATGCTAGGGATTTACACCATATTATGTGTAATATCTCTACTGTAAATAAACAAACTGAATAATTAAGTGAATAATGAGGTGTTCTGAATTAAGAGTTCTCTGACTGTATCTGGGAAGTGTTTGTACTTCTGTCATTTGTTCTCTGTTGGGTGTCTTGTGCATCACATTGACCATATGGATATTAGCAATGTATTTTTCCAAGAAAAAGACAGAAATAATATTAATGAAGGTTGTTAAATACACAGAGGAGCTTTTGTGCTTCAGTGCTGTATCTGCCTGTATCACAAGGTAAAACATAAGAATGGTAGAATTTGTGTCATGGCCCTGAGGACACTTAGAGGCTTGGCTGCCCCTGCCTGGCCCAGGACCCCATGTCAGCCCCTGGGAAGTCAGACCCTGCCCCAGCGATGCCCGAACCCAGCTGGCCTCTAGCTCCCTGCGGTGCTGCCCTACCCAGCCGTGGGCCCCACCAAGCTGGGCTCACCTGCAGGCCTGTGTCCCAACCCAGCCTCGGCCAGGGTCCATGGCCCATGGTGCATAGGGAGCCACCGGCCCATGCTGCCCCAACAGGTTGTGAGGTGATTTAAGTTCAGAAGAAATGTAAAAGATCTACCTTGGAAGTGTTGTATGGTCTGTTATGATACAAAACTGAGTTCTGTGAAGTGTGGGGGTATTTTTGTTTTCTTGCCACGGGAACAGACTGAAGGGTTTTTTCATCTCCTGAAAGTAGACGGTCTCCTCTGCACTGGATCACAATGTGCAGCGCTGAGCGGTCACAGTCCTGCTGTGCCACCAACAATGCCAGGACTCCTCTGGGGCAAAAAATTCAACTCCCCAACTTCACATAATTCCTGAGGTAATGCTGCCATTCCTCATCAGCTCCTCCCAAAAGACCGAGACCTGGCAGCATGTTGGACATAGATACCGTCTTCCCCACAGAATGATTTTATAGTGGGTGGTGGTAGGAAATGCTGGTACATTGGCAGTATGAAGGGCAACTCTTCTCACAGTCCGTGCAGCAGCTAAGGACAGAACAAGGGGCAGGAGCTGCTGGGTTCACCCACAGACCTGCCTCAGTCACTGCCAAACAATTGCTTATTTCACTTGTTCCTTGCATTTAAAAAAAAAAATAAATAATTGAAGGCAATCTGATTTGCTGATTTCACTTCTACAGAGAAAAAGATGACAACACTAGTGATTACTTGGTAGCTCTGTCAATACGTGGCATCAGACAAAGTTAAGGCATGATTTTTTTTCCTTTGAACATTTTCTTAACACGTTTGTGATTAATGCTGAGCAACCTGAGACGTGGATTTGTGCCACTGTGCTGAGGCAACAGGAGGCACCTCTGAGCTGGATTTCAAGTGAACTGAAGACTACAGCGGTGCAGGATTCATAGAAGCCCACTGGAGAACATCACCATCTCCTGACTGTCCTTTAGGTAGCTTACTGCAGACTCCTGATATCTGGGCAGCTGGAAGCTGTGGCTGGAATTAATATTACCTCAATTTCAGCTTTCCACCTTGAACAAACTGCATATAAGTAGAATGCAAAGTGATTTTTATGTATATGTGATATGATAATTAAACCTGGCACTTTCTCAGCATTTGCTATTCAGAACTACAAAGGAAAGCTAAATGAATTGCAAAGGAGACATAGTGAAAATTAATGATGGGGATAGGACTCAGAAGGGCTGTTGGTATCTGGGCTTAGTGCTCTGCTGAACACCCCATCATTGGTTAAAATTTGCTGTTACCACCGTAGGTAAGCATCCCTGGATCTTCCCTGACAACTCCACTGCTATGCTTTTGTACCTTCATTTCTAGCCTAGTGCCTATGCTCTTCTCCTCCTCCTCCTCCTCGGGGTGAAGGCTTGGTTGAATTAGCAGATGACTACTGCAACTGCTCCACCTCCTTGCTCTGTCCCCAGGATCCTGTGCCACTGCCAGTGGTCAAGGTTCCTGGTCACAGGTATGCAGTCCCCTAAGGCCGCTTAGGGGGGATAAATTTAACACCTGTGTTAGAAAACATCTAAAGTTGTAACAAATAATGCCACTGTCGGTGATGGAAGACTGCATAAAACTCACTCTGAACCACACCTCTACAAGGACAAATCAAAAAGCACTGGTGCTCTGCTGCAACATCACTGAGGTTTGATGAAATGACAGTTCGTGGGGACAAAAAAAAAGATTCTTACGTATCCTTAAAATACAACCTTATATAATAACTCATCTTCCCAGTAACGTGGCATGAAACCCTTAGACATTGCAACTATACGAGGCATGGTTTGTCCAATGTTAAACCATCAGCAAGGACAAACTATTTTTAGAGCTGTCATATATTATTGCACCTGAGCTTTATTTGTCTTCTGATTAAAAGAGGTTTTCCTTCAGAGAAAGTTCACTTGAATTTAATACTCATTTACTAAGTCTTATGTTCCTATTCAATTTATTTTAAAGGAGAATCTTTGGGGAAAATTATAAAGCTAATTTGAATTGATTCTTTGGAGATTCAGGCTTAAATGAAGTGCCATAAAATTGGCAGTCAAAGTGAAAAAATAGAATTGAATTTTATGCTTGTATTACTCAATGGACACAGGCACCTTGCTCTTTGCTGCTGCTGAGGGTTTTAAGGTAGCATATTTCAGACGATTTAAACATACCTAAGAATAAAACTGCACTGAAATTTTGGTTACTAAGGAACCACAGAGTTTTCCTTGTTCAAATATATTTTATCAGATTATAAATTCATGGCTGGCATGTTCACAAACTTAGTCATTGTGTCTAGCTTTTCAAAACTAACTCTACATAAACTCCTATTGACATTAATCCTAATTTTGGGTAAGTAAGATCAAGTTCTGTATCTGTAGGACAACTGGAATATGGTACTTTAGTATCTAGTTGTGAACTTGTCAGAGTAATGTTCCTCACCAAGAACCTCCCCTTTGTCCATTCCCAAGTCCATTGGTTAACACTTGGGTAAAAATACTGAACTGGGTTTGGTGTCTAGCAGTTTGGACTTGCAATTTAAACATTTTGTAAAAGGTCTGAAGTTTGGTTGGCAAATGTGTGGGTTTTTTTCTGAAACCAACTTTTTTTTCAGCTATCAGGATCCTCTATGGCATTGCCCTTGTCTCCCAGAACATGGGGTGGTGTCAGAGCAATTGGAAAAAATCCCAGGAAGAAAGGAAAAATGAGCAAGGACATGGTAGTGTTGTTCACATGGACAAAAGACTTGCAGATAGGGGGAAAAAACCCCAACAACTCTATTTCTTCATGTCCATTGATAGTATAAAAAAATATGTTGTATCTAAAATCATTAACATTTAGGCACCTTAGGCCACCATAGTAATTCATTATCAAATGAGTAAGCATTTGATCTTACAGGTTTTCCATCAACAGGTTAATTCTGAGGGTTTCCCATAAAGCCTGCAGACTTATCTAGAAAAATAAGACCTTTTGCTTAACAGTTCATGTTTTCCTATTACTGCTTCATGCATTTATAGCTTGGGAAGCTCAAAGAAACAATGGCTGAGGAGCTGTTTGTTCAATTCCCTGTCACACAAATTACTGGGTAGATGTTTGTTACTCCATTCCAGCACCGTGCTTCCAACCTAATCAGAAGTGAGGATATGAAACGACGTGACGGAGAAAACTCCAGTCCAGATTATTATTTGCTCTACACACATGTATTAGAAATGACTTTAAGTTGTGTAGGTACATTAAGAAATACTTAAAGAAACATATAAAAATACCACTGTTACAGTATTCATTATCTGAAAACAGTTTCACCGAAGGAAGCCTTCATTCCCAGGATTATTTTCTGAGGTGCTCATCTTTCCAAAAACTATGGTCAGGAGCAGACATGCTAATTTGCTTTGACTCCTATTGTAAATGTTGGACACCTGACGTTAGATAGCAAAGTTGATACTTAAATGTGGAAATTCAAATCCCCAGTCTTTCACACATGCTGAGTTGCTGCTGTGGCCGCTCTACATTCTGAAAATCTCGCTGTTTAAAGCGAGGTGCTTAGTGAAGGACACAGGTGTCTGCCTGCCTGGAGAGCACTCCAATGCTCTCTGGAACTGGATGGAGTGAGTGGGGTGCAGTGGCGCTCTTGTTTGCTGCTCTGCTGAGCTGATGGAAACCCATGGACTGCTCTCGCCTCTGCCCCCAGATTTCTGAAAGCAGAGCTTGGCACCTGCTATTCAGAAACTTTCTTCTACCCCCTTTTTGCTTAAGACATTGAGCAGATTTTGCCAAGGTGCTGTTAGTGACAAGTGTATCTCACTGTTGGGCTCTGGGAAGCGGCACGTGCATTATCTCATTTGTAGGGTAGAATTTTGATAGACTGAGCCGATCTCAGGATCCCTGGAAATCCTTTGCCATCTGTCATGATTACAAAAAGAGTAACACTTGCTCAAAGAAAGACCTGTTCTCAGTTTGTATCAGTGGCTGAGAACATGAGATTCCCCTCCATTGAAAATTGCATGGTTTCTGAATGCTGCATACGTGAGGAATGTAACAATGGGAAAGATAAGGAAAAAAATTTTTAAAAGTAAATTTTAGACCTTAGAAATTAACATCATATTAAAGGTACAGCACTGTTCACACATTAAGGAAAGATAAAATACTGAAGGAGCTCCCAGGGTGGAGTGCAACTGGTGTACAAGGAATTCACTACTCGGTGGTTCCCTGGACAACACTGCCTGCGAACAGCCCAGGGGGTGGAGAGGTCTTGTGTCTCATTTGTCTCAGGATGAAGACTCATAGCTTTCTCAGGTTTATATGCTATATATAACCATGTCTATCTTCTAATCATTGTTAAAGAGACCCACTTGTGTTTGGGTATTTATTTGATCTTGTCACCAGAAACAGTAGCATAATAAACCCAGGTCTGTTTATTAGCTGATGGAACTAACTCTTAGACAATATAAGCTCAAAAAAAAGATCTTAACATATCTATTTAGCCTCATCCAGTGCTATTATTTGCTACAAATTAAAATAGATAAGTTTTCTTGGGGAGTTAAGGAACAGCAGATGCAATTCACATTCTTTTAGCCAGCATGATAATTTTCTTTAAAAAACCTTTTGGAAATATTCTTCTAAAAGATTCTGACTTCTTTTGTTCTTATCTCTTTTAGGGGCAGTGTGAAAGAAGTAAGGGACTAAATTCAGGAGGAGAAAGAGAGAGAAACTCAGGAGAAACAGAAAAATTGAAATGGAAAAATACCTAAGAAACCTTTTCAGAGGAAGCTGAGCAAGTACACATTGTTTATTTCAAAACTACCTATCAAAATAGTAGCATAAATGAATATATTTGTCATCATTACGACCTGCCCATAGGCTGTCTTACTCTGATTATGTACTCCATGTATAGTGCTAAGGTATCACACCATGGAGATAAGTGCTTTAGATACTCCAATGGAAAGAAAGGCTTTTGATACTATAACACATAGTATTCAAGGTGAGAAATAG
This sequence comes from Chloroceryle amazona, assembly GCA_027560015.1. NCBI lineage: Eukaryota > Metazoa > Chordata > Aves > Coraciiformes > Cerylidae > Chloroceryle > Chloroceryle amazona. Next base: position 26,902 of record JANHFX010004207.1, read on the forward strand.
TAGATTGGAAAGAGAATTGCCTTTATTTGAGCTGAGGGCAAAGCGGAGCGTGCACTGCACAGCGCTGTGCGCCCTTCCTGCTCACGTCTGTGAGCAAAGCACAGAGCTGGCTGGAGTGCTGCTGGCACCCAACATCCCACCCAGCAGCTGCGGTCCCCTGCGCCTCTGCGACTGTATCGACAGCTCATACTCTGTGCACTTCTGCTTTCTGATGCTTTCCAGGTAAAATTACAACGGGACATCAATATCCAGTTCCAGCTACAGCTACCTTCACTCGTTTTAAATTATCTGGTGCCCTTGGTAACTCCATTTATTTTATTATTTTGTCTATCAGAAAAGTAAAACCTGAAAAAAACCCCAAACAACCTGAAGAATCAGAAAATGCAGAAAACAGACATCTTTACAAAAGCCACATTTGTGAAATGATTCCAGATAATTATCAACCACAGCATTTATAAAACAAGGCTTATAAGAAAGGAAATTAATACTTAAAGCATGCAAGCCTCACAGTAAATCTTCTATGTCAATATACATGACAAACATAAGAACATTGTCATGTCATGTAACAAATTCTCTTTTCCTCATCACATAGCAAGGCCTCTGACTTCAGCTGCCCCACAAAATAATCTGACTTGCTCTTTTTCTTGTCTGTATTAAATCCAGAAAATGAGTTTTGAGTTTCAGAATTCATTTGACAGTTTATTATTAATGGTAGTATGCAGAAAACATTATCGATGGACTTTAACTTAACAATCACTTACATTGTCCTACCCGACAATGAAGACATAATTTTTTTAATACCTAAGTATAAGTGCATTCCAGGGTGCAGCACATTTTTAGTTTCAGAAGTCTGTTCCCTTTCCTAAGGCTAGTGCAAGTAGCTGAATAAACTATCTCCAAAGAAGTCCAAGTCACTTCAGTGGTTTTACAGCAAAGCTAAGTTACAGCTTCTTCTAATCCAATACATCCTCTGAAAGGCTGAGGACATGAAAGACATAATTCACTAGACTAAGGTTAAGTGCTCCAAGCAGTGTGATACTCAGAAAAATTACATGTTTTCTGTGACAAAATGCTATGTGCTTTATATTTGCTTAATTAGTAATAATAGCATAATGAATAGATTGATTTTATTACATATAATTATTAGATATAAAACTATAACAATAAAGAAATATCAGCATGCTTAATATGCTTCATTCACAGAACTAAATGTAAGCTGTGCTTAGGCATGTTTGAGAACTTGCCCTCCCTCCTGTAGTTATGTCTGAAGGATCTAGGGTGCCAGCACCAGCTTAAATTGCCTGTTCACTGCACAATGTAATTGAGGGCAGAAATGCACCAAGATCCATCTGCTTGTATATGTCAGCAAGGAATTACCTACAATGATTCTTTGCCCATTTATAATTTGGTAGAACATTCTGCATTTCTTTCTTCAGCTCTCCTGCGTGCCCACAGTCATCTTTGCACTGTGTTTCACTGGCATGTGTTGAAAACAGTCATTAGCACATGCTAAAGACTACCAAACAGGATGTTTGCAGCTGTCATTTTGCAGGATTATCTTTTGCTGTTCCCTCCAGTGCGGGCTAATTATGTCTGTTGTCACTGGGCAGTTGGAAGATCATGTAACAGGGGCCAAATGCGAGACTCTCCTCATCAGACAGGACTTAGGGTTAGGAAACTCAAGGGAAATTAATGCAGAGGACATGAAAAGAGCAAACAAGCATGGAGAAGGAATAACAGAGTTTTCTTCACAGCTGAGTAATACTTGATAATTCCAGCATAATTTGGCTTTTTGATGAAGTTAATGCTTCATTCAATGCAATTTCATTTAAAAATTATCTACAGATTCAAAATGATCTTCTGACTACATCATTTGGTCTGACTCAGACATGGCAAATACAGCTATGAGCAACTCTGCTTGGCTATGGCACTTCAGCCTGCAGCTGGCGAAGCCTGAGGCATTTCCTCAAATTCCTCCTGAAGTGGCCAGGAGGTTTTCCTGAATGAGGGAAGTGAAGTGCCTGTGATCAGACTATGCTTGTCACAGCGTGGGGGATGTGCCAGGAGAAATCCCCTGTATCTGAAGGCTTGTCAAAAAGTACAACCCACAGCACATGCAGCATTTCACAGCTGAGAGCCAGATGGATACTGGTTACCTTTTACCCAGTCCCCTTTCTTCACCTTTATTTTGTCTCAGATGTTTAAGGAAGAGAGAAGGGAGTAAGTAAATAACTCTGTGTAGGCTGGGAGAAGCGTAGGATATTACAACTCGAGAAGTAAAGATCCTCACAGGCACTTGATGCCTTGCTGTACTGAGAACTCCTCACAAGTTGCTGCTCCAAAGGTCCAGCCATATGTGTGAGGAAAGCTAGTGTGAAGTTTTAATGCACAAGTAGGTAGTTAGACAGGAACAGTAATAGTACATGGAGAATCGTTAGACTCGGATAAATATGCGAGAGGCTTTTATTCAGATTCGAATTTACCTTTACTCAGGCATCTAATTCAGTAGACAAGGGGTTCAATACTTGATTCTTGAGTGTAGGTATCCATATGAACTGATGCCTTGCAGTTAGGTAGTGGGTGTTTTTCAAAACAAGCCCTCAATCTAATATAGTTTAAATGAAGTCAGTGCCACACAGGATGTGCCACAGGTAGGAGACCAATGCGACAAGTATGGCTCTGCATAACTCATGCATTTTTTATATTGTACTCCTGCTCCTCAGATTTTGTCTGCAAGGGGAGTTTGGTGCAATCAGTCACAGCTCTTACAGGAAAACAGGAATTTGTTGACACTAATCCTCCTTAAGACAGAGCTTTGTACCAGTCTTCCCTCGTCTCCCCCTCCTCACCTGCCAAAATGAGAGCGAACATCAGTGCAGGTTTCTGCAGGGAGCTGTTTTGGATGGAGCCTGGCAGGCACAGATGGCCAACAAGCTGCAGCCCACAGTACTTCCTTGGCTGAACAACCACACCAGGTCATCTAATGGATCCTCAGCAGCCAGTGAGGGTACCAGTTTGCTCTGAAACACCTTCCACTCAGTTTTCATGGGTTAACAACAACAGGCACGTTGTGGACTTTCTCAGATAAATTCTCTGCTGCCCTTTGCAGGATGCGGTGAGCCTTACAGCCCTCTTTTCCTCCTCCCACACACAGAACCATGAAAAATCCTTTCTCTCTCGAACCCACCACTCAGCTTCCAGGTACTGACCCCTCTATACAAAACATGGGTTGTTAGGCTAATATCCTGGGTCTCCAGCTAAGGATGATGCCCACTCCTGATACTGCCAACACACCAGTATCTACCCCTTAATGCAGCTGGTTAGGTGAGGGTGGCTGGAAAAAAAAAGGCATGGGAGAAGATACAGCAAAGGGAAAGGCAGGGCTGCTGTAGAATTAGGGGCGAGGAGGGGAATGTGGGCACTGTGGTGAGGCTTTTATTATGGAGAACTTTGAATATGCAACAGGGAGTGGACCAACTCAGAAAGGGGTAGCAAGGATGGGGGAAAGAAAATCCTTTCAGCGTGGGGGACATTTGAGCACAGGGAGTGCCTCTGCTGTAGCTTCTTGTGCCCTCTGCTGCTGTCTCAACAGCCACACAAGCCCACTGGGGGCCCAGGGCCAAGCTCATGGCCAGGATCCAGCTTGGCTCCTCTTGTGCCCTGATTCCTGGTGCTACATCCCAGCTTGGGCCCTTCTTGCAGACAGTTCTTGAACCCTGCTGGGCCAAGCTCTTGTCCTCTAATTCATTCTTGAAATCCCACTTCTACCAACTGAGCCTCGTTTCCCTGCTAGTCCCCATGCAAAGAGCAACGCTTTGTTCACCTCTCTCCCTTGCCATCTCTGGTCCCTTCTAGACTGAGAACTTGTCCTCTGCTTATCTGGCTCCCTTCTGTGTACTCTGACACGGGGGTGTTCCATGAGTTTCTGGATGGACTGGCTTCCCACTTGCAGTGCCCTGGAGAAAGCTGGACTGTACGCAGTGTGGCTCCTCGAAAATTTGTTACAACCCAGTGTACTTGAAGCAATCACATCTAGACAGTGGCTAACACTGAAGTTGCTTGGGCTCTTTCATTGAATTTATTTCTTTCCCTATAGGGTTTTTTTCTTCCTCTGTTTTGTACTTCTTACCATAACCAGCCCTGCAGTCTCCTTGACCATGCTACAAAAAGGAGGAATCTGTGATCATAGTAACAAGAGTGTTTTGTGACTATGACACACTGGTAGAGTAGATGGCTCTGATGGCACAACTATGTGGAATATGGTGGAATTGAGCCTTTTTAATTCCACAGATGAGAATCTGACTCCCATTTTCAAAAGATTTTCAGGTTTACAGGAGTCAGACAATGTCTGCTTCTTGCTGTTGCTTCTTTTTGTCAAAGCACTTTACATTTCTATGCTTACACCTAACTTTTTATTTGGAACAGTGAAAGAGTTTTATAAGAATAATGGTCTTGTGTATGATGCTCAATCAATCTAATTTTCAAGCCTCTTCAAAATTTGCCAAGCTTTATGGCTTAAAAATCCAAACCTCAGCTTCTCACAGCAAGTGTGAGATGCTGCCTAAATTTTTGGGCAGTTGGAACGTTTGCTGTCCTCAGGCAACATCAATTTGTCCATTACCACAATAAGCCCAAATTGCTCTCCATGGCTTGATTTGGTTCCAGCAGCAAATTATAAGATTTAGGCACAACTGAGAAAATATAGGTGAGAATTTCAAAAGTTCCTCCAGCACATACAAGCTCAGCTCCTCTTAAAACCCACTAGCACTTGTGCTCCAGGACAGACAGTAACAACATCTGCTCACATAACACTTTATTATACCTCTGCCAAGGTGCATTAGGAGAGCCCAGCAGGCAGACTTCTTATTTTGGAATTGACTGCAAACCAGTGAATAGATGTGATTCCCTCTCCCCTTCCGCAAAGCCATACGGGTAATTTCACCTGTAGCAGGCAGATGAGTATTTACTCAGTGCAGGCAAACTACTTACATCTGCTACATTATTTCTCTTGGTTATTTTCTGAAATTGTCAGGAAGGACTTTACATTTCTTGGCCAAAGCACCTAAACAATAATTCTATGAATAATTATTCTGAATATGGACAAAGAACTCAGATGAGTGATTTCTGACTATGCCCCCAGTCAGAATAATGAGGGTGCACGCTCCTGCCATGTGCCCATTGCTCATACAGATACACATACTTCAGAGGTGCAAGATGTGATTTTTGCATTAAAAAAATAAAAAGCAAACTTTTTTTTTTTTTGGCCTAGAACACATTGAAAGAAGCAATTCCTTAAAGTTCATGCAATTTTAAAAAAATTAAAAATTTGGACTGGACTGTATTAAAAAAAAAAGAAAGAATTTCATCTTCTCCCACCATTACTGCACTTTGTGCAATGAGACTTGCCCTAAGGGAACTTGACAATAAACTCTTATCTCTAGGGGAGGAGCTCTGGTTGTTCACCTCCTCAAACACCCTCTAACCTTCTTTTTCCTTTCTTAAACCGTCAACCCAGTTTAATTTCTTTGTAAAAATTAGAAGAGTTATTTGTGTGCAATATTCTCCAATGCTAGCTCTTTGGTAAAGGGCTGAGCCCTAGTTCATGTGCGTCAGGCTTGACAGGCTGAGGGCATGGCCTCAGCACATGGCCCAAACCCCTCGAGCAGGTTGTTGTAACTTGGCTTTTTCACGTGCCCAAGATAGGTCAAGTTTGGAAAGTGACCACTGAGCATGCAAAGTAGGTCATTCCATGCACTTTGTGTATGCAGTGATGTGCACTTGCTAACTGCAGTAAAAGAGATTTCCATACACTATTACCAAACCCATCAGGAACTTATGGACCAAATGCTTTGTCTTGAAAAGGCTAAGCAGATGAACCTTTACACTTTCTTATCAGCTTGGAGTTGAGCCCACCCTTCCCTCGCAGCCCCCGTGCATTTGTCATTTCTGCATGGTCGGTTGTTCATTGTAATATGTTTGCAAGCAGCTAAGCCTGTGCAAGTGGGTAGAAGCCAGCCGGTGCACAAGTCCCAGTCCTAGGAGTGATACAGGTGCCAGCAGCACCCAGCTGGCTTGGCACCTTCTAAATGTGCCTTCAGAGGCAACTAGAAACACCTGCCCTGTTTGTGAGGTGCTCAAGTGTAAGGGTTCCTGCTAATATATTGCTTCTTCAGGAAGGCTCTCAGGACTGATCTCTAGTTAAGGTGACTGCGAGGAGCTCTGGGGAAGAAGTTGGGCAGTCTGGTACTGTGATCCTGGTTGTGATGCTACCTGTGGTAAGAATAGGCACTGGTGTCCTGGTTTGAGTTAGAACGGAGCTAATTCTGTTCAGTGATTTTGCTTTTCAGCTAGGACTCTTCTAACTAACTGCACTGTCTGAAGTTAATGCCATATTTTTGCAGGCAGTGTCTGCTTCTAATGTTTAGAATTACTACCAAGGATTGGTGTGCAAACCAAGGTCACTGGTAAATCTTGTATATCGTGGGTGTGCAGTAAGTAAAAGGCCCCACCTGTGGGGAGGAGTGGACGGGACAGGTGACCCTAAACTGACCAGGGAGGGATTCCAGCCCATATATGTGTCGCACTCAGTATAAAGCTGGGGGATGGCTGGTGTGCGAGTGTGATTGTTCTGTCTTTGATTCTGATCTGTGTGTTCCTGAATCGGATTCCTGTCTCCTACTGACTCCAGGCTGGGACTTCCCCAGTGCCTTCTCCACAGCATTGGTGGAGATGTAATTGTAATCAGAGGGGGCTGGGTTTGATACTGGCTTTGTGTATATTTGTATGCATTTTGTTTTGTTACTATTATTTTCATTAAAGCTGTTCTAACTTTATTTTTTTAATTGGCAATTCTTTCTCCCTTGTTCCATTTCCCTTCCCTTTTGGGGAAGGAGAGGGGTGAACAGAGAGCATCTGTTACAGGTCTAGAGGAAAACCCTGCCCCTAAGCCCTGATTACTGGCATGTAGCAAAAAGGCCAGAAGATAATGCCATGCGATGTCTTGGTTGTATTAGAACCTGTGAAGTGGTCTGGATGTTTCTTGGGACCTTTGAACTGGGGCAAAGCAGTATTTTATTATTTTATTTTTTGTTTACACATAAGATTAGGTCCCTCTGGGCAGACTAACAGGTCACTGTTACGTGTATGTTGCTGCTAATGTAGTTTGTAAAGCCATATTAAGTGAAAGAACTATGTGTTTGGTAACTGTAAACACTGTGTGGCATGGTGTGTCCCAGACTTTCAAATGCATCTTTTGCAGTTGTGATGGACTCCTGTCTGTGCTGGGTTTTGCCAAGTTGAGGGTAGCTGTGTTGTCAAGGGCAATAGTAGAGTCCTGATGTACAGGAATGGCTTGTACTCTGAACCTTACTCAAAAATATCTCTCTGAGACGACTTTTCAGTTGGGCACTTCTGTGCAATGGGGCACCTGCCTGTATGGCAAGGGCCATTTGTCTACTGAGAGGCCAAAGTGGACAGGCAGCTTGTCAGAGGCCATGCTGGAGATTCAGGGCATGCCGCATGCTGGCTGCATGTCCTCAAAGATCCCTCCTTGCAAAGACAACATGTGTGGGAGATAGGAGCCAAGCTGCCAAAATCCTGCATACAGCAGCTGCCAGAGTGTGTGGCTGTGATGGAGTTGGGCCCCATGGTCTGGTCTGAAGTCTGAACGTTGGTGATTTTTATAGGCAGGAAAGATGGAACTGAGGTGTTTCTGGGCAGAGTTATTTCCAGATTAACCCCAGTAATATTGGATTCTAGTAACACAGTAACTTTAAGTCTAATGTTGCAAATTTAAGCAGTGAAGATCTTTCAGGTGACACTTGCATAATGATTACACTTTAAAGTATGGATTTAAAAACATAGTAGTTCAAACATTTTTCAGTTATTTGGACTTGACATCATAATTGTCTTGAACTAATGAGGGCTGTCTATATTATTCTGGCAAACCTTTCCTTCCCTGTTCCTTGTTTCTCAGCTCTACTGTACCTTGTCGTGTTTTTAGTCTATGCAAAGAGACTAATCAAAAGCCAGATAAAATAGACTGAAAGATCTCTGATGATTTCAGAGGTCCCTAGAAGCAAACTGTAATACTATTAATCTCTTGGAATAGGGACCCAATTCTGAAGGCATTTATACTGATGGAATATCTGCTTGCTCCAGGAAGTTACTCTGTTTTTCCATCATTCAAACTCTTTCCCCTTTCATTCACCTCTGCACCACCAGGCAACACAATTGTGCTTTATACATAAGAGTGGGTAACAGATGGTGATTGTATCCTCATACCCTCTTACAAGGACTTTATTTTCTGTTAAGTTCTAAGCACTTGTGGATGGGTAAAAGCTTTATGCTTCAGATTTGTTTTTCACTTGTGCCACTTAAATTTTTTCATCTCTATGAAGCCATTGTCCCTCTCCAGTCCTTCCCACTCTTCTCCTGCCCGTAGCTGCTTCTCAGCTTTTTAGTCAATAGGAATTTCATCGGCGCAAGCACATTAGGAATTAGCCCAAGAGCAAGTGTTATGAGAAAGGAAATAATAGGAAACTAAGAGGAGATAAAAGCAAAGGAAGGAACCAAGTATACACTGAGCAAAATGAGGGCAACAGACAAGTACAGGAGTGAGGAAGATCTGCTAAACTTGTATTCAACTTGGTGGAAAGAGAATGGGTCTGAGACATGTAGTGTGTCTGCAATTAGCATACAGTGCTTTGGAATAGTGATTTCCAGTCTGCTATTTCCCATTTTGTTTAATTTTTAATTCAAATGGAGTGCTAAAAATAGGGAGCATTTTGGAGCTGAAAAGATGTGAATGGCATAGGGATGAAAAGCAGAAACTGCAAGAGGAATGCTGCTGTAGCTGAAACAGCCCTGCTGGGATTTCTGCCTTTGTGGCTCAGTCAGTTATGGTTACAAAATGCAGATTTGCCTTATCTGGGCCATTTTGGCTGAGAGCACATGGTAGTCCCTTTATGAAATAAATAATAAGCCAGAGTGAGTGGTCATCTGTCTAACTCATTTTCTGTAGCTACTGCTATGCCCTTTTTTTGTGCAGATGTTTGTATAGCTGATTATTAATAAGCTTTAGGAAGCTTTTAAATTCTTGCAAGTTTTATAAGAAACGCTGGAGCCTTTCATTTTCAATCAGTATCACTGCGGTGTGCCTTGTTTGTCCAGAACTATAGAAGGTCAAGAGACTTTTATCTGGATAAAATTATGAAACCTTATGCATTAGCCTCCTCTCCACAGAATACTGTAGATTTTATTTTTTTTTGCCTGAAGTCCCAGTCCAGTAACTGCTCTGAAGAGTTATCTCTTCTCTAGGCTAAGTAAGAAAATCAGCTGAAAAATTATGAAGCAGGCTCATCTAATTCTTAAAAAGTTGTGCTTCACAAGCCTCAGAAGTCCTCCAGCATGAGTGTAGGTGTAGCAAACACTCTTTCCAGAAGCCATTTGAGGTGATGCTGCCGCCTCTGGCTTTGAACGTGCAGTATGTTGAGACCAGCATCTTTGCCTTTCCATAAAACAGCACATTTGGGGTAATAAAGACACAAACCAGGTAGCTCTCAGAACTTAAGGCTTTATTTTAGGTGCAAGTTGCACACTGTTTTGTGAATTATATATAACATCATCTCCTATCTTTACCTAAACTGCTGTGGAATTCTGTTTGAATGACAAAATGCATTTGCCTTTGTCACATATTAAATCTTAAACCCCGGGTAGTTAAGAAAGAATTGAATTCTGCAAAGCCTCATCCTTCTTTCCAGAGGATGGGAGCTGTAGAGCTTTTCTAAGGTGCTTTTTTTCTAAGCTTTTCTAAGAGCTTTTCCAACCATGTCCAACTGGAAGGATTGTTACACACTAATGAACAAGCTTCTCCCTTAGAAAATACTGACTCGTCACGCTAGAGCAGAGGATATTTTGGAAAAAAATGTTCCATATGTTTCATTTCCTGGCATTTTTAATTATAAAAATCAATTTTGGTTCAGAGTAACCAAGGAAAACTAAAGGGACTGAGCGCTTAAATCAAGGTTACATAATAGTTTTTTTGATTTCCAACAGCACTGATAGAAACTGGGTACCAAGAGATCCTACCAAATATGCCACCTGATGCCTGTTTCAGGATCTTGCTTAGCTTGTGAAATCTGTCCCCCTGAATGTTAAGACTGGCTGAAGCATTGAAAGTCTTCCCTTGCACTGCCAGGCTGGGAGTTGGCTTTCTTCTCCCAGAAAGCTTAGGGAAGTTTTCTTTTCATTCATCAAACATTGTTTCCAATTTCTAATGCGCTCTGGAGATGGCAGTTGTCTTGGAGTTGCAATCAACTGTACACATCCAGGGTCGAATGAGGATTAATTTGCATTTTAAGAGAAGGATTTCAGCTCTGAGATGAGCCAGGTGATATTCCAGAAGCAGTGAATTGTGTCCAGCCCCGATGCAATGGACACTGGTATCTGAGCTGCAGCGTCTATGTTACAAATATTTTGTGATTATACGTGTCTGGGAAGGGGTACTCAGCTAGGTACCCTAATCATGCTCTGCAATTTGTATGTCTAGGTGAACTGGTTTCCAAACCTCTCTTGCTTTCTGTCACTGTCAGAGAGCAGATATTAGGGACAACTGAAAGCAAATTGCTGGTATGTTGTGTATGGCTGGAACTGAGCATTTGGCCACAAAGCAAGCTTCAAAGCTGTTCTAATTGTGTCCTGATTCCCCAGAAGCTGCTCCTTGGAGCGGTGTATGTTTGGACCAATACAGCATGTTGTCACTACGGAAGAGGAAAGCAGATCTAGGTGTGCTGCATCTGCTCTTCTTGGCATCCCAGCAGTGTGATTTCTCCTGCAGTAAACTGTGTTGGAAAGCTGAAATAAACCCTTCAGGAGCACAGTTCATGACACAGTCTTGGGGCAGTGGCAACACGGCCCGTGTAAATGAGGGGAGTCTGGGATGAAAAGATGAATTCTATAGCTTTCACTGAAATAATTCCCCAATCAAGTTTTAAATTTAGCACAAGGGGTGGGGGAGGGAATAGCTTGCTGTGTAGGATCACCTGAAGTAACTGTGCCTTGAAGAGTAACAAGTAACTCCTTGATATCCTGATGACACCTAAGGATGCTAACACAGTGGGTTTTATCTTCAAAGCCTCATGAACGTTAGCTAATTAATCCTCACAAAGCCTGGGGGAGTTACGTATGTATTGTTACAAGCCATGGGCCAGCAATGGACTTCACAGTTGTCACCATGCCTCATGCTGTGGCTACTCCTGGCATCAGCCAGGGCATAAATTAAGATCTTCTTACTAAAAAGCACTCTCCTTTCCTCTCCCAGCAAGTGGCATGTCAGTGAGACTCTCCACAACAATGCAGAAGCCGGGATTCAAAATTAAGCTGGGCTACTTCTGTCCATCACAATGTAATACAGCCAGTCAGAGCTAATGTCTTTTACTCAGTGGGCTGTAAACTACAGCCCAGGGAAGTGGGCCACAGAGCCTTCAAAGGTGTTTCACAGTCAAAATCCTAGCAAGCCAGTGCCAGCTCCAGCCTGCTGGAGCCAGACTGCAGTCCTGAAGTTACATCCTCACACGTCATGGAAATGCAGAAGCAAATCCATAGTAGAGACACAGAGAAACTGAGCAGTGTTATGGTAGCTCTACAGAAACTGCAGCTCTGTCCTACTGTTCTTGCTGCTTCTTCTAGAGCCATGATACAGGGGTGAAACAACAGCCTTGGTGTATGTTGCTGCTTTGATAGAAAGAAAATGTGCTCCTCCTTAGCACAGATAAGGTCCATCTGTGCATGGCTGAAGTGAGATAATGTTTAGGAGCCTCACAGGATACTAAATATGGTTCTCTCTTTGACTTCTTGTGCTGTTCAAGCTCATGGCAGTGCTCCCCTTGACCTCACTGTGTTTCGTAGTTTTACCCACTTGCATAAATTGAAATTGAATGCAATGGTTCATATCGGTGATATGGCTCGGGGAGGGCACATGTAACAGTGTACATGCTGATATGAGCCAGCTGATGCTTGGACATCACAGGTCTCTGCACAGTGTCCCAGGAGGTTTCACACCTACGCTGCTACATCCATTAGTCGATAAAACCTATGCCCCGTCATTTAGAGGGTGAGTTACATGTGGAGAAGGGTATGGAGTTACCAGGACTGACAGAGAGCACTGAGATTGTGGGGACCTACGTGGAAACTGCTGTGGTAGACATGGCTTATGGAACAGAGCTAGATGTGCCTGCAAGGTGGCAGTTTTCTGCTTGACTGAAAGTCAGACTGTGGCCCCTGAAGGATGTTTGGTTTAGCCTGTTAAAATCTTTAATCATGATTCTACTGCTGCCTCAGTGAATCTCTTCTAGTGTAAATCTATCTGGTTTATGGTTTTCCTAATATTTAACCTAAATCTCTCACATGGTCACTGTAGCAATTACATTCTTGTCCATTACGTCTCCGCAATTATGTCCTGCCCAATCCATCATGGGCATGGAAATTACTTTATTTCCTTTCTGTGTACAACAGCCTGGTTGTACCTAAATGATGCTGTTGTGTCTCAGCTCAGACTTCCCTCGAGTTTGAACAACCCCAGTTCATTCAGCCTGTATGTGCAGATTGTTTATTTCTGGATAGCTGCTCTCTTTTGATCCTCCCATCTGGTATGGCCCTAGTTGTTCCAGGTCCTCTTTAGGACATACTGGAGATGTGACTTCACCAGTGCTGAATCAACAAGCAAGAATTACCTCCTATGTTTTTAAGGTCACCCAGTGAGAGATGTCTGCTTTCTGAGTGTGTCAGTGTTTACTGAGGGTCCAGGGTGGGCATGGACCCATTTGTCAAGGAGGGCCAGCATTCCCCAGTGGTCTAGAAAACAATGATATATTTACCATCCTATTTCAGTTCTTTACTTTTTCATCATATCAAGTGTAGTAGTAAAGGAGATTTACCTCTGTCAAGAAATCTCTTTCCTTGTATCTTCCTAATTTAGGAGTGCTAAAATCACTACTGATGATATCACAGCCATACTAGAAAAAGTCATTCCAAAATTAATGTACCAAAGACTCCAAGTAACCTTATTGTAATGAGTGAGTCATGATAAAATTTAGAAAAAAGAGAGTTCAGGAAATTTAGCAGAAAAAACAAGGTCACATGAAAGACACAAAGGTCAGTATGAAAATAATGGCAACATCTTAACTTTTGTCCTTCACAAAATCAATAATGTAATTCTAATTGAAAGTGAAATAAAAGTATCCTTTTCGAGAAAAACAAAACAAACCAAATAGTGAGACACAAGTATGTGGAACTATGTTGTTTGCTGCCAATATCCTCAACCTGACCAGAGGGTGTTACACTGGTCAGTGGCTGCAACTTGACCAATATTGATTTCCAAGTGAAACCAAAGGCATATTTTGACTAGGAAATGTTAAAAGGGGAAGATAAACGTCACTGTGAGAGATAGGGGATGGTGTTTCATCAACTGTGAAGTGCCATTTGGTGACCAGAAAATGTGGTAGTTCAGAAAAAGTAAAGGGGATCTTAAGAATAAGGGAGTAACTTCTAACCTCCAAGTTTCATGTGGCACTTCCACTGTGGAAGCGCTGACAAACACTCCTCCCTACATTTGACACTATGTGTTGCAGGAAATGAACAGAAGAAAGCTCAGTGTAAGACTTTATGAAAAGGGAGGGTGATTTCATTTTAAACAAATCTATCTCTAGTCCCTCATGCGCATTCTCTTGGATGGCTCATGGATGCGCACGTGCGTTTCTCACACGCACTCACACCCACCCAAGAGCTTTTTCTGTCTGTGCCTGGAGAAGCAGGAACGAGGGATGCCAAGCCTTGAGCCATCACCATGTCACTTGACTTCCTCTTTTCTGATAATGTCAAACTCCCTTTTGGATAGTCCTTTAATACTCTAGGAGCTGAGAAATTACTGTGGTGTCATACATTGGCCACAAATCTTGTTCAGCCCTTGCTCCAAAAATGTAAAGCAAGGTTTTTCCCCTTTGTTTCCCACTTCTAAAATTTGTCTCAGCAGGAAAGAAGACTATAAAGGAGGATTATGGTGAAGGAGTTGTGGTATATTCTTGCTCCCATCTTGCTGTTACCAAACTACAAGATCTCTGTTGGGGCCTTATTGCAGAGTAGACACCTGGTCTTCATGGGAACACACTCCCCAGCATTTCTAGCTCAATATCTGCCAGCTGCATCCTTGGTAATCAATGTGGACTACTCTTTTAGACCTTGCTCTTCTTTCTCATGGTGCTTTGATGCAGAGGCATTTCTAGTCATATGACAGCTAGATGAATCTTAATACAATTGTCACAAATGTCCACACAGCTGATAGCCTGCAGCCAGAACCTTGCAACTTGAGAGGGATTTCTCCAGACTTCCAGAAGCAACTAACTCAGCAGAGGCTGTTAGATGGAGAGAGAAGCCTGATACACATCTCCCATCCCAGTGACAAAGGTGATCATTGCTGCCACAGCACTTGCTTTTGGTCTTATAACTGGACAAGATTGGATAAGAAAAGCATATGTTTATTTTACTTAGGTAAAGCAAGGGCCAAAAATGTAGGATGGCAACAGTGAAAGATGTTACTAAAGAAAAAAGCTGTAAGAAAACAAAATGCAATTCTGCTTTATAAGTTAAGATCTTCCTAAATTGTTTCACTGTTTCCTAGCCCAGATTTGCCTTCTTAATCCCACCCAGTTCCAGGATGTGTGCATCCTGGGGCTTTCTTAGGGCCACAGACTTCCCCTCTGCTGAGGATACCTCACCCCAGGCAGGTGAAGAGCCGTCTCTCTCCTCTCTTCCTGTAAGCCAGGATATTTTGTGTGTTTCCTGCTGGCTGCCAGATTTCTTGTACTAAGGATACAGCAACAAAACTTTAGAAATTGGAGCCCTTGAAAAAAAAGACATTTTACAATCACTTTATTAGAGTCGCACTATCCCTCCTGCACTGAGCTGTTCTTAAAGATCAGAAAAGCTGTGGCTCTTAATTTAAGCATCCATCTGTATAACTATACAGTTAGTTTTAGGGTGATACTCTTAGCCAGCTTCATAGGGAGGAAAAGAATAATACACAAATAAGGTTGCAGCTACTGCATTAGGTCCGAAATATAAATCCATATACCAGCCATTACAGCCTAGTTAAAGAGGGGGTAGGAATCTGGCAAATTATTTTTGTGGGGTTTTATACACCTACTCATACAGTGAAATTAAATGAATGCATGTGTATGTGTGTATGTATAGATTTTATAGACCTTCTCCAAAATATAAGTATTTTGGGTCCTGCTGAAGTAGCATAGAAACAGAAGCCAGGGTTGTTTTACCTGCAGAGCTGGCTTCAGCTCTCATGTATTTCAATACACTTGGCAATACTAGAGGAACTCGCCCGTGCTTCATACAGCCATTTCTTGGGGTACCTGTGAAAATGTGGGGATTTGAGCCCTGGAGCACCATGAAGCAGGAAGGAAGCTAACACTACAAAAAGCATTTCCTTTGGCAAGTGCTGCCTGCTTCCTTGTGCCAGGACCCCTCAGTGAACCAGAGCCTTCAGGGAACCAATGCTAGCTACAATCCAAGCCTTGCTTAATATCTGAAGGTTTTTCATGTATTTTCTTTATTCACTTAGCTATTTTTGGCTAGATCTCTAGCCAGGGCAAGCTAATGTAGCTTTGCTGGTTTGGAGTGCCTGAGGATGTAACTCTCAGTCAACAGAAATGGAGTGCCTTGTTCAGCTGCCAGTATCTTATTCAAGCTGCAGGACAGTGTATACCTGCAAGTATGCACAATAAGCAAATTAAATCATAAATATGCCCAACTTCATTATCCGGGGTGATGGAGAGGGAAAGGAGAGATTTCAGCCAGTGTCCAGTCCGGCCAGGGTCCACAGTGGGGCAGGTGCTGCAGAGGCATTTATGTCTCTTTGCAAAAATGCAGCACGGGCTTGTGAGCTCTGGCTCTGGCACCGCTGCCTCTGTGCCACATGCCACCTCCCAGCATCACTGCCTCTGCACTGACACCCTCTTGCAGGGGGCTGCTATCCTGCAATGGCCCTGCACACCCACCCTGTGGGGTATGAGCTCTGCTTGAGCTTGATGGGCCTGGCAGCACCAAGCCCCATTCTGAAGGACTTCTCCTTGCTCTTAAGAGGAAGGCCCTGCTCAGTCTGGATGGCTTCACCTCCAGAATTGCCCTGTGCATAGCTAATTTGCTATTATAATATATTATAATGGATTTTTCTCACTCCTTCATATTTCATTTAACTGTGTTTGCTTCTCCCAGCCTTGCCTTTCCCTAAGCAGAGCAGCCCCGCTTCCTCCAGACTCCTCATGCATGTTGGGCAGACCTCTGGGCCTGACAGAAGTCCTTCCCCATCTGTTCAGATCTGAATTCCTTTTTCATGTGTCACCCACTACCCAAATGGTGCAGGGATCTACAGGGGACCATCCTTAGTGGCTGCAATGGCACGGATACTTCAAGCACAAAAATAACATTTATGAGTTCATTTACCACAATCTAGGAGTGCATATGATCATCTTTTAGAAGTATTCGTCCTGCAACTGAGAACCCTATGACTTCTATCTTCTTTAATTAACTTTCAGCTTTCCATCTTACTGTAACAGATTTGTTACCAGCCTTCCCTTTTCCATATAAATTCAGCCTATATCTGTGGGTTTGTTTTTTGGTGTTTGTTTGTTTTTTTTTCTTCAAGTCATCTAGGTCTTTCTATGTAATATTCTGACCCTTTGCTGCACTGGCAATGCTTTCTAAATTTGAGATATAAGAACATTTTATTAATAGAAAGACATATTTACATATTATAAATTAATAGAACATCCTTTTTTGTAAATGGCAAAGTTATTGTACAAGAGCAGTCCATGGGCATTACTTTCAGCACTTTCCTATTCAGACATCTCTCTCAGCACAGTCTTTCCTTCTTCAGTAAATCCTGTGGTCCTGTTGCACTGGCCAGATCACTGGCTGTTGCATGATTGGGCTGTGCATTGCACATGCTGATTTAAATGGTCATTTCCTACATAAGTGTTGTAAATGCTTTGCCAAAGTCGAGAGAGTTATATTTTTTTCTTTGCTTTCTCCCTCCAGAGAGAATATATTATTTGGTAAGCTCAGGTTACATATTATCCCATTTACTTGCACGTCTTCAGCTTTTATTTTCTACAGAAATTCTCCTAACAAACTGCACAGAACTGATCTCAGGCAAAAGGACATGTAATTGTCCAGATTGCTTTTCATTTTCTTTCTGTAGGTGCTACCAGTGCTATTATTCAGGGAGGCAGTGACCCTTGATGGTGTCACTTGGTGTCCTGGTTACTGTGCTGCATTGTTGGGAACTGGGAAGGGACATCACCTCCTTCTTCCCCCTTCCCCACCTGAATACACTACCTTGCACTTCCAGGTAAGAACCCTCTCTCCTAGTGTTCATCTGGCTGTCTGCCATTAAATTCGGTATTGCTGTCATTATGGAAAACCAAAGTGAAGTACTCATTTAGATCTGGAACCATACTTGAATTACCTTTAATCTTCACTTTGTTCCCATTTCAGAGCAGTTCTGTCTTCACCTTGTGCTTTTATTTCTATAGCTGAGACAGTTGTTAGTTATTTCATTTGCAATGCTTCACTTTCAACAGTTTGCACCGTGTTTCTCCACTTTCTGACCTCCAAGTCAGTTTTCACTGCTGAGCTGTCTCACCATTTCTTCTAAGTGCTTTGATTACACAGATTTTGAGTGATTAACTTTGCTTTATTATAAAAGGGACATGGGATCTTGTGGGAAGAGGCACATCCCTTGCATTGGGATGTGTGACCTGGCAAGGGGCTGAAGTTGTCTCTCTCTTTCTGTTGCAGTGACATTGGGAATGGGGTTGTTCTCACTGCCTGGAAAGCAGTGAAAATTCAGAGCTCCACAGTGTCTCAGCGATTTTTGCTGGGCTTTATATAGGGCAACCTCTGTATTTCAGGACAGCTCTGGAAATCTGGATGTCTGATCTCCTTATGAGTAACAGCCATTTGGAAGTGCTTATTCACCCTGTTAGATCTGAAGCATTTCACTAGCAGTTACTGTGTTTTCCCCAACTTACTTGAAGGTTTCTTTGATCTAAATGTCAAGCCCTTCCTAAACTGAAGTCCTTAAGTTACTTGGTCAACTTTTTTTCACTGGTTGTTTCCTGGTAGTTAGTTCAATAAATAGTAACAGGTCTATTTTTGTTTATTCTTTGATTTAATTTTAACTGAGACAGCCCATGCCCGCTCACTGCACAATTTTTGTCTTTGATTAGCTCTTGCATGATGCATTCCCTGCTCACCAAAACCAGGTCTTACCTGTTGCTCTTCATATTGGTTCATTTGCTCTTTGATGAAGAAATCTGGGTGTCCTGATCCACGAGTAATTAGGCTGTAATATTGCTGGCAAAGTTTGTTCTGCAGTCAAGGCATGGGGTGTGATATTTCTCTGTGAGCATTATGGAGAATGATAACCTTTCCCATGGCTGTTCCTGGGAGATGCCGTAGAACCAACTTTTGCTGTCCTTCCTCAGACTCATTTTAGCCTGAACAGATTGCCTCCCATTCATGCTGCCTTTTCTCTTTCCTTTATGAACTACCTCATCATGGCACTACAACATTAGTCTGCCAAGATAATCTCTACTTCCATCTTTTCTGAATAGCACACACCTGACAAGGCCTTGTGAAACACAAGCAAATTGAGTCATTTTTAGGATAGCATTTTCCTTAGGCCTTTGAAATCCTTTAATCTGTGCTAGTGAAGACTGAATAGCCCTTTCTCTAACTTTTCTCAACATTATCTTCTGCCTTAGGCCGACAGGGAGTAGAGACACACACCTCCATCTCTGTGCTGAATCATGCAGTTTCAGTTGTACCCTTTCTTTGTCTTCTTGCACTGATGTTTACTCCGAGATCCCAAGAAAAATAACAATGCTAACCATTATATATTTTTTTTTTTCCTTTCTCTCTTTTCAAAACCTTGTTTCCAGATTTAAAAAAAAAAAAGGGGGCAGTGAAGTCTTCCCTTGGAAACCTGTTTACCTTGTATGAGGAACAGGTATTTCAGGGTCTTTACTGGGAATATCTGAGCTGTACAGATACTACACTAATGTTCACCACTCTCTGGAGGAAAGGACTGCTCTTGGCACAGTATCTTCCCTGCCTGAGGTGTGCCAGAGACCCCAGCCTCCTTGGTTTTTTCTCATCCTTTATTGTGTACTCCACTATCCATCTGTTATGAGTCACTCCCAGACCTAACCTTATCATGACAAATATATGAAGAACTAATTTGCAGTTCATAAAATGAACTGAAGTAGATTGAATAATGAAGGCACTGATGCCACTAATACTAATTTGTATGTGTTTAGACATATTTTGAAGTGAACAGGGAAGTATATACAACTTGCTGAACTCAAATATTTCCTGGTTATTATCTTCCCTTTTCTAATAATCAAATTCATTTGCAAGTAACCACAACCAAGCAACCCAGTAACAAAGGATTTCTATCACGTTGGCAGTTGAAACAGTCATTTGATTTCCAGAGGATATCTGTTGCCAGGTAGATCCTCAACAGTGTTTCTCATCTTCAGATCTACCTATTTATGCAATCTTTATGATTTACCATGTCATAGAGAAGAATCCATTATATTTTCTGCAAGTAAGCTCAATGCTACTTTAGATAACCAAGTTTCCTAGAGCTCTTAGCCATATATATTCTGGACAAATTATTTTCCTCGTGTTATGAAGTCAACGT
This sequence comes from Chloroceryle amazona, assembly GCA_027560015.1. Taxonomy (NCBI): domain Eukaryota; kingdom Metazoa; phylum Chordata; class Aves; order Coraciiformes; family Cerylidae; genus Chloroceryle; species Chloroceryle amazona. The sequence continues at coordinate 46,676 of JANHFX010004207.1, forward strand.
AAACCTGCTAAAACAATAACACGATATATCAATATCTTAAATTTCCAATTAAATTCCATTTGCCTGCAGCTTCTCCAGCTGGAGGGAGACTGTGTTGAACAACTCAAGGAAGTAGCATTTCCAACATCCTAATGCAAAACAGTGCAGGGCCATATTGTGAAATCAAAGCTTGAGTGTCACGAAGAAAGTGATGTCTTGCTGAATGAAGAACTTGATGTCAATTGTGATTTTTCAGTTGCGGAAGCCTGTTGTTTATTGCAGCAACACATTTTGTGCAAGTTCCTTCCTGATGTATGACGATTCACATTGATAGACTTCTAGTCTATGACACTGCCATCACAAACAATCATTTATAACAGCTTCAGCTCTGTTCTTTCAGTGCTGGTTTTCAAGGACTAGAGCCAAGATCTATTCACCAGAAGTAAATCTGGAAGTTCACTTTACTGTGAATATTAATTAATGTTTATATAGTATGGTTTATTTTGTCAAGCGGTGATTTAATTCAGAACATTCAAAATAGTGCTGGATGGGTGAAAAGACTCAGCAGCCATGTGCTCAATTCATTTCACAGATAAACCTAGTTCCATTCTTTTTCTTTTATGGTGAAACCTGAAAACGAGCTTTAGTAAACGTGGCAGAATAGAGTGCATAAGCCAGTGACAAGTGGTACTTCTCTGTTCTCTGTAATTATGCAATAAAGAGATGTTCAGCTTCACCTCTAAGTCCTTCTCCTGTATTGCTCTTCCTATGCAATGGAGTGAACCTCTTCACTTTGCTACTTTCTTTTCATTCACAGTAATCATCTCAATGCAGAGACACTAGTGGAAGTGATTGAAACTAAGGGGTATAGCATCAGCTTGACACTGAAGAACAATTCGGGAAGCTGAATTCATGACTCCCCAGCAGAATGAGAGAAGGATACATAGCAGAATCATATTTTTCTTTGTCCGTAATAAAACCCAGGAATGGCGAAAGTCATTACAGATTGATAGCATGTTTGTATTTTGCATGCATTCTTTTGGCTTATATTTTGTTAAAATAAAGCCTGCACTCTTGTGATCCCTGAAAAAAAAAAATAAAGTTTTATAAGGTTACATTCTGAAAAGCCCTTGCATCAGATATAATGACCCCCTTGGTGGAGTGGTAGCCCCAACAAGTCTCTTCTGGCACCAGCTCTTCCCTTCCTGAAAGTATAATCTTAAAGGCCAGTACTCCTTGTTGCAGTGGGCTGGGTGTGAGTGGGTGATGCTGCTCTTCCCCTGCACCAGCTGTGTGTGCAGCCTTTGCTGCTGGGTCACACTCCCCAAACAGCACGGTTGCTACTTTCCTAGCATCACTGTGGAGTGGTGTGGCAGTGCAGCCTCCTTCTCTGCTCCTCCTCTTTGGTGTACCACCAAGTGTGTGGCTCTCCTTTTCCTCAGGCTGCTCCACAGAGCCAGAGCCACCTCCTAATGGATCAGCACAACAATTCTGACTGAGCTCACACAATACAAACACATTTTCAGTCTAGCCACTGTCCTTCTTCACAGGCCAACCTCCCGTACAGCCATCTGTCCAGCACCAGACAGGGGGTCCCAGGGCATGCCAGTCAGCAGAGCGTGTTGGGTCCAGGTTTTCTTCATAAGAGGGTGAAGCAGCTGCAGTCCACAATAGCTGGTGACCATTATTCTAGGATGTCTCTCTTCCTACCAGCCTGTATGCAGGGCACATCCCCTCCTTGGCTACCCCTTTACAAGTGGCTTTTTAGAGGGCTGCTTGCTCATTATTGCTCTGTGAAGCTGGTGTGTCTGGCTGCCCTCACCCCACAGGTACGCCAGCCTACTGAGACCTTTCTATGCAATTGCCATGTGTGGTGTATGTTAGGTAATCCTTAAATAGATTGCACCTACTTCTGTAAGTAGCTTGAAAGTATAGCATCCACAGCAGCGAAGAAAACCCCATATTCCATTAATTTAGAAGTTAGGCATAATGTGAGCTTCATTCATTGAAGTCAATGGGAGCTGCACCTATAGGATTAAGAAAATAATGTGACCTGGTTAGATGTCATAAAACAGACTTCAGTGTGTTGCACAGACTGAAGAGAGAGCAGAATGTTGCCCAGTGTATTTACTATCATGTTTGTTTGGGGAGCTAAATTATTCCTCCTAATTCTGCTAGCAGTGTAATATGCTGTCTCAGTAATGGAAAGCATATGAAAGAAAGCAGATGGTGAAAGCAGAAAAAAAACCCCAGCATGTCCTGATAATGTAGTAAGCAAGTTCATTTTTTTGGCATTAGGCTTTCATAACCAAGGCATGGTGATAACAAGTACAGACGTATTTTTAGAGCACAGTTCATCAAAAAATGCAGCCAGTTTCATTGCAGGGCAATGGAAGATTACTTTCTGAGACTTCTATATAGATAAAAGTTAGATGTGAATGCTGTTGAATTAGACCCATCATTTATTATTGCTAGAAGATGAGTGACAGAACAGATTCTGGTCAGAGTGATTCCATCACGGCTCCTGTGATCTCTCATATCATTACAAATGTAGAGTCTTTCACCCGTTGATTTTCAAATATGCAGCCATCCTGCATTCCAGAAATACCAAGAACACTTCCATAGAGGTTGTTATCACAGCGGGCAGTATTGGAAATTAAAAATATTTTGCTTTATAAGTGTGCAGCCTCCAGTTTGAAATTTTGAAGTTCAAGATGATTGCTTCTTGGATATTTGTGTGTTTATCTGCAGTACCTGAAGCTCCCAGCCTGACTCCAGCAGCCCCTTGCTTCTCCCACCCACATGCCCCATCCTTCCAGAGCGGAAGGCAGAACACCTCAGGAGGAAACACTCCTGTTGCTTAGCAAGTCTGAGAAAACTGACACAACCTTGACTCACTGGCTGAGCAAAAGGCCCTGAATGTTTCTAGGGAGGACACTATCCAGCCTGATGACCTTCAAACTGCAATTTTAAACTCTCTGAGGACAAAACATGAGCAGCAACGGGGCCAGATACACCCTGTATCATTTGAAGATTCTTCAAAGAAGGGATAAATTAGCCTTTGTTATAGTTTTCATTTGAAACAATGAAGCCACATTTTCACGTAGCTGCAACACCGACCTTCCTTCAGCTTCCAGGTGTTTCGGTGTCAGACGGAGCAAGGGAAGAGGAGCTACGAAAGGCACTGCTGCAATCATGAGAGCAAATGCCAGTGTACAATTGAGGGAATAAACCCAGATCAGAGCATGCTGATCTCTTCTACAGGGAAAAGGGGTGAGGAGAGACAACCCTGTTTCTCATTAAAGAATATAATTGGTTACAATGCTCTTTTTTCATCACACAGTACCACAGCATATTGAGTAATGCAAGGGTTTGATTTTTTTTTTAAATGTTTCATATGCATCTGGTTCATTACTGACTTGAAGAAACAAAGGCAAAAGTGTATTTTTGATTGCTTGATCCCTCTGAGGATGCTGTGCTTGCTGCTTCCTGAGGAAAGTTGTCTCCCTTTATCTTTTTTAGTAATGGCTTGCTGATTTAATCTCCCAGGAGATACTGTTTTTCTTCTGAATTGCTTTAGTATCTCTGGGAGGTGGGGGTAGCATTGTTCAGATTTCTTTGATGTCCCTGTGTCCTCTTCCTTTCATTACCTGAGCAAGACTTGGAGCAGGAAGGAAATGGGATCAACATCATGTCCCCAGGTTCCAGTTGTTTTCCCTCTCCTCTGCCTGTGCCGCTGTCTTCTCCTGATGCCACTTTGCCAGTCTTGGAGACGTGGTACAGCAGCTAGGTGACCTGGGGCCAGTGTGGCTGCCAGGGCCACATGGTTTTCTCCCAGCAGAGCCTTTGCCAGCGATCAGCCTGGGGACAGACCCCAAGACACCCAGCTCAGACCCACAAGCCAGGCTGGGAGCAGGGCTGTGATGGGCTCAGCTGAACTGCTGGCTGAAATGGCCGGCGGGTCACTGGCAACAGATCGCATCGGTGCTTTCCTCTGCTGCATCGCCTCTCTGAAATCCATGAATCTCTTTTAGGGCAGGAGCCTGAGGTCCCTCCTGCAGTGAAATAAGACCTTGATCCCAAATTGTTTAGACCGAGGTCAGCAGGCCTGTTTTCAAAGCAAAGCCCTGCTCTTCCTAAGTAAATCTCCCTCTTAATTCTTGCTTGACGATCCCACAGCAAATGTCTTTAAATGCAGTGCCTGTATGTTACTGCTCTTTTTGGAGTGTTGCCCGTAATGAGCCGTAACGTATGTGTTGTGTCTTTACACACCTCGGAACAATGCTATGCAAGCATTAGGAGATTTTTCTAACAACTAGGAAATGTGCTGCTTCTCCCAGCTCACCCAAACATTCCTGGCTGATAAGCCTGGCCACTGAGGGATGTTATCTGTAGTTCTAGGATGAGAGGAAAAGCGGAGAAAAGGTAGGAGGTATACCTGAATATTTTATACGGTGATTTCTGATGGAAACAAGTTGTGCAAAGGACACTTTTCTGAGAGGGAGGCTTGAGGACGTGTTTGTGGAGCCGTAACACTGAGAGGTGCAGAGACCTGAACTTTTTTTCCCTCCTATCTGTATGCATCCTTGAGTGATTTGTTCAGTTTCTCCTTCTGGCAAGTGCAATGTCAATATATCCATAGCAATCCTCAGCCCTTTTAATTCACTGTAAAAGAATGAAATCCACAGCAGCACTGTGTGTACCTCGTGCATGTGTACAACAGTGCAGGAGTGGTCGTCGTCGCAGTGCCATCCCATCTTAGGGGAGGGAGGTGCAATATACAGCACCTCCAGAGCTGGGCAGCGGGGGGTCTTTCCCTGCATCTGACAGCTCACATGTTCCTGAACTACACCTGTGAGGAATGACCTAGCCCTGGGGTTCAGAAAATGTCTTTCTGAAGAATAAGCTGTTTGTGATGTTTCTGATTTTTACCTGAAACAACCCAGCCCGCACTAGCTAAAAGACACTTTGCAGAAGGATCTTTAGGCCCAGATCTTCATACTTCAAAAAAAAAAGAGCTACACTGTTATTCAACTCATTGTATTTCCAGGAAAATATAGCTGGATTTTTTTTCCCAGTGGAGCTTCTTCCATCTTTGGTTGTGGTCACAAGTAAAAAGTCTTGTTGTGGTCCATCCTGGTGAGGATGAGCCTGAGACATGTTGCTCTTGCACGAGGAGCAAAAGGAGAAGCAATGCCTAGTGTAGATGACTGCAGGGCTGGAAAGCATGCTTGCTGGGCAAAATATCATGTGCATCTTTGTTTAAAGATCGTCTCAGTCAAATTCCACCTTCAACAGGCACAGAGTAGTCCTCCTGATTTACACCAAACACCTGACCATGCCTGATGCTAGCACCAACTCCACAGCCCTGCCCCACTCCCAGCTAGGCCCTGCTACCCTGTGCAGAGATTTTTGTCTGCACCAAAGTCAGGAAATTCCCAGATACAGTTCCCACAACAGCCATAAACCCAGGTATTATGAATAAATACTGTAAATTAAAACTCTGAAGTTAGCTCCACGAGTGTTTCTCAGTGAGCACAGAAGGGGCTCCACAGTACAGCAGGCTGGAAGGTGCTGCACGCAACCACCGTGCCTGCCCATGCAAAACCTGAGCACAGCTGAAGTAGGGGTTTAAGGGTAAAAGCTTTCAGATGCTGATGCCAGGCATCAGATGTTCTGGGATAGCTATGGTGTTTCTGCTGACCTGAGGCTATAATCCTGGTACTGGAGAACGTGGCAACCCATACTGTGTCAGAGACAGTAAGCAGTGGATGTTTGTTGAACTCCTTAGTGACACAGCCTAACCAGCATCCCCACAATATGCTGTATCTTCTGCTCTATTTACTGCAATTAAGTGGCCTTCATCACTTCGGTAGCTGAAGGCTTCACACTTGTTAACATGGTTATCTGCACAGTAGGGAAGAACTGTTACTGCCATTTCACAGGGAAGGACTGAACCAGCAAGAGGACAAACATCTACCCCAACGTCTTAGAGAGTCTTCAGCAGACTCTCTGTCTGAGGGCCTTCCAAGTCTGAGGGTCATAACCTTGTTTTCCAGTAGTGACAGAACAGGATACAGAAACCAAGATTCGTGGGTAAATACGTGCCAGCACCTGCTGGCTGGAATCCACAGGCTGTGACCTACCCTCTCTACCAGCATGTGTATTTTCCTCTGTTATTTCAAATATTTTATCTTGTCTAGTCTAAACAATGGTCCCACTTGCTCTTGAGAGTTGTACTCTGCAGGGGAAAATGTTCAGAAATTTTATTATTCCCAGTGTTTGGGCCCCTACACAGAGGGGTGGATGCCCAGAGTCAGGAACACCCACCTCTCTGCCAGCCCTAGCTTGTGCTGTCTGTCTGCAGCCGCATAGCTCAAGAGCCACCACCAGCCCCTTCCCACCCATGTCAGGCTGTGCTTCTTCCCCCAGCACAGGGACACAGCTGTCTCTTCAGTGTGGAGGAGCTCTGGCCTCAGTAGCATCAATCCGGATAGAAGTTCATCTAAGATGAGAAAAAAATGGCCCCCATGTTCCAAACTGACCCACCATAGAGAAAGATCCAAGCTGTGATGCTTCCTCCTCGGGATACACCATCTCTTAAAGCAGGCGATGGTTTGGATGTCCAGCTCCATTTGAGTCCTGTCCCTTTATAAAACCCCAGGTATTCCTGAAAGAACTATCCATGTCTGCTTTAGCATGTGAAGAATGTGTTGCTTGCCTCATTGCCTTAAAAGCAATAAATCTTTCTTTATCTTGATGGTCACTTAGTAATGAAAACCAGTGGCCACATCAGTTATCTGAAAGAGGCTAAATGACAACTTGCTCTGCACTCTATAGAAATCAGTCAGATATCTTCAAAGCTTTTATCAGTTCCACATGACTGGATATACCCAGAGTGGCCAAAACTGGCCAGCATACAGCTTTTTGTCATCCTGGCACCTGCTACCCTTCCCGCTGCTTGCAGAACAAGGAATTCTGAGTTTCCGCTGTGACTAGGCACAGCAACCTGTAACAGCCTATGAACAAACAGCGACTGTATTTAATAATTCCTTAAAATTTGGTAAAAGTCCCACCCAGCTATCTTAAAGCATTTCACAAGCCTGGTCCTTCTCAACTCGGGTTCTGCAATTCATTGCAGTGGTTAATAACCTGTCACAGGGATTGGCTTCTGTTTTGCATTTTCCACCTGCAAATTGGGAAGCAGGCTGTTCATGCACCTTTGCAAAGCGCCTTGGGAGCTCTGCAAGGCGAGTGCTATTTAGGTATCAGATCTCTGTAGCAGCACGTCACAGCGAATTCAGCTGGGGAACAGCTGCTCAGTTGTTGCAGCACTCATTGAGGACTCAGCTCCCAGATGTATTGACTCCATGTGTGACTTTGTCTTTTTGCACCTTCACCTGTAAAATGGAGACAGTAACATTTCTTTGTTTGCGTGGATGTTGAGGAGAAGTACATTAATGGTAGTGAGACCATCACCACACGAATACCTGCAATAGAGAATTCTGCAATAACTGCAGACACCGCATTCACTTGCACCTGTATTCAGTGAACTGTTGGAGGAACCAGGCTCCTAACGTCCCCATTCTAGGGGAAATGTCTGGACACGCAGCCATCCGGGTGTCGCTGAACTTCACAGGGTGCAGTGTCTGAACCGAGGCTTGAATGAAGATTGCACAGCTAATCCCTACTTAATTTATACTAGCCCAACACCTCAGTGTGAACTTCAACCACCAACTTAACTAGAAATCTGAATCTGAATTTGGCTGCCCATTTTGTATCTCAAAATGAACTTGTTGCTTCAGTCTACTCTGAAGCTAGAGATTTATTTCTGCGGGAGGCAGGGAAACATATTATGTTGCCAAACTACTTCCAGTCTTTTCCAGAATTACAAGTCAGGGGATGGTGGGTAAGTCTTGTGATTTCCATCCTACAATCTAAACCAGATGGGCTGCCCTTAGAGCGTAAACATTTAAGCGAGAGAAGCAAAAAACTGGTAGAAAAAGTTCTCTTCTCTGATTAACTGCATTATCATGACTTAGATTATTTAATGTGAAGCACATAAAACTAGTCTACAGGATAACTTGATCACTGTCTTTGATTTATTCCAATAAAATGTGGAGGTTTTGTTTTCTCAGGGACAAGGAGGTGACCATAGAATAATATAGTGGTTGTGCTTATTAGAAACAGAAAGCTCTCAGCCTGCAGAAGGAAAGACTCTCTCAGTAAAGCTCATGTTAAATTAATCCAAATATATGAACAACTAAACATGATCCAGCAAAGTCTTGTTACTAATGTCAGCCCAGGTGAGATTAATAAAACAGAGCACAGGCTTTGGTAAGTGAGAAAGAGGGAGATTATGAGGAAATCTGTGGCCAGGGTTCTCCATCCCTCTGTTTTGGCAGAACAGCCAAAAGGCTCTTGTCCTCTTGCCGTACAACACTCCGCTCCTACTTCTTGTATCAGGGCTAATACCTGTGAGGTTTTCTTGCTTGCTTTAATTTCCTTCGTTTTGATACAGGTAGCAGAGGGTTTTTAAATGCCTAAGAAGCATTGAATGGCATATTGAGCTGGCATATGGGATGAATAGGATGGTAGTGAAAATCTCTCTCACCATTTACTCTTTATATGTATGAAAGACAAGACAGTATCAGAAGCAGAAAACAAGGAAGAAAAAAAAAAATAAAGAGACCAAATGAATTAGATGCCATTCATCTCAGAACTTGAAAGCCAGTGAAATAACCAAGATGCTGGGAAAAAAAAAAATCTGCCATAATGAAAATGGCTGACTGAGGAGTGCCCTGCTGAAGGCCAGTGTAATAACTGGGAAATTAAACCCAGATGAAGTTACACGGGTATTTCAAAATTGAGGCTTATGGGATGAATGATTAGCCTCAGTGGTGCAGAGCAAGTTAGCACAACACCAGAGCAGACCCAAAGCCGCTCCTCCACAGCCCTGGGCACTGATAGAGCTGAAACTGCCATCACCTGCCCAAGCTGAGTGTCAAGAAGCTGCCAGGCACAGCCCTCATGCCAGGTGCAGCCCCAACTTTTGACAAATCCCAGCGTAATGGAGATTAAGAGGCTAATGGTCTGATTTTCACCCTTTTTCACCCTTTTGGCTTCAGGCATGTGCCACTATACACAGGTCTGAGGTCTCAAAGCCTCTGTGGTGGATTTGGGGATGGGGTGGCTGGATTTGCTGATCTGGCAAAGAGCTCCAGGAGCTCTGTCAGGGTAGCTACAAAAGCCTTTTGCAGCAGCATCACAGCACTTTCTGACTGCTCCTCAGGCACAAAGAACTGGGATGCTCCACATTTTTAATCCATTTCTATGCTAAGTAAAGTAGATTTGCTTGAACTGCCTGAAAAAGTGACCTAGACCTTTTGCTGTGCTGTCACACAGGGCCTGATGGTGGCTCAGCAGTGTCACTTCAGAAGGGAAGCTGAGCAATACCAGGGAGCAAAATTCTTCAATCCCCCAACTGAGATGCAGGAAAGAACAACTGCCTGTGCTGGGCAGCATGGTGGGAGGGCAGCACACAGTGACAGCCTGAGAAGGACAGGAGGTGGCAGAAGGGGAGAGAGGGGGGAAGGCCTGGTGAGCAGATGCTGATGTGAAGGTTAGGGTTGGGGTTAGGGGTAGGCAGTGAGCATCCCTTTGCCCTGGGCTAGCCAGAAAAACAGAGTGAATCTTACTGACATGGTTGTAACCAAATTAACACCTGTAACTACTGTGTAAATTCCAGGATATTTAATCAAAGAACTGAAAATAAAAGGAAAACTAGTTTTAGAAATCATGACAGACTACCATGCTTCCTAGTGATCCCCTCAGACAGACAGACAGGACTAAGTTTGGCAGTAACAGAACAGCTTCGTCCACGTTTTCCGATGTTTTTCTGTTGTTCTGAAATCTGCCTCTGAATAGTTTTCAGTCTTCTTTTCTACTGGAAATAAAGCACATTCCATCTTGGATCCTAGCTGCATGAGGTTAGCACATAACCTTCTTATTTTTGCTTTCAGTCTTTCAACATTTCTGCCACTGAAGATCCTCTTCTATGGCTTCAAGTCGAAAAATCCTCATGGCAGTTTTGGCATTGCCTGTAATAATTTATGAATGTGATGTGTTGACATGTTTACTGTGTGCATACATTGAGCTACTTCAATAGCTGGATTGTCAAGATGTGTACTCGGGAGAGAGAAGATGAATCCAGGCATACATTTTTGAGGAAACACTTGGGAAACAAAGCAAGTGTCCTTCACTGAGATGTTTTGACTCCTAGGATCGCTGGAGAGGCATCCCTGGGAGTGGGTGCCTGGAAAGCAAGACTTGAAAGACCCTAGAGAATTTACTGAGGACATTTAAGCAGAAGTTGTTGAGAGCAAGTATTCAAAAGGGGTTGAAAGTGCTCCGATCTGTAGAGGTTTAATTTAGTAGATGCTGGCAAGACCACAATATAAAGTGGATGTGAAATACTTTTTAACCAGCATTTCTATGGTTAAATGGCATTAAATGGCATTTCTATGGTTAAGTGTCATTTCTGTTTTAAAAATGTTGATTGGGTCACGCAGGAAGGATACTGGTCTCAAGTACATGTGTGAGCTTGGAGAAGGCACTGGGTATGTAGACTGGAGCTTACTGAAAGCATGCAAGAATCAGATTGTCCCATCCATAGAAAGGTAAAAGCTCAAGTATTGGCATATGCAGAGGGTAAGTCAGAATGACCACTGACAGCTAGAGATTCAGCAGGAACTGTAAGACCACCATCATCTTTCTTATAAGTCCTCACATGTAATTCTACTAATGACTTCTATTAAATATTTAAGTCTTAGCATTCAATGGATCCATGCTTGTTACAAAAAAAAAAAAAAAGTCCATTAACACAAAGTAGAAGCTGAAACAAAGTTAATGAGCCCTAATACTTGCAGGATAATTCAAAGTTAAGGGTGATATTAACAAAAATAAAGTAAGGAAGAGGGGGAAAATCCAGTTTCATTGTCCACCAGAGAACCTGAGTTTTATCCTTTTGGTTCATAAAATCAAATCTATTGCTCAACTGACACTTACACTGTTATTACAGTAGTACAAGAACACATATATGTGCATAATTAAGTACACCTTTGTGACCATAAAAGGTCTGTCTGGTGGTCCATAGGGAATATGAGTGGGACTTGATTTGTAAGCATGAAAGAGGGAATGTCATTACTGTAATCCCCTCGCATTTCATTGCTTTGTCTGGGGCTCAGCCTTATGTGTTGGAGTAGTTGGGTATACAGCACTGGAAACGGGAGTGTTTTGGTGCAGGGCCTGGGCCATATGCCCTGTACACCTGTGAGGCAATAACAAATTGACCTGGAACTGTGCAGGTATTTGTCCCATGAAAATCTTAAGTAGAACTCAAGTCAAGCATGCAAAAAAAATCAGAGGCAGTAGGTAGAGTAGGTATATCTGAAAAGTTAGATGAATATTTTTGTTATTTGCAGTCTGGTTTTGCAACTGTCAGATACTAATGGTGAATAGGTAACTGGGAAAAAGTCACTGACGTCTTCCTGCCCTCGAATACATGTGATCGGGCTTAAAGCACTGGCATTTTTACCTTTATGTGCAAATGAAGAACTTTTTGTTCAAGAAACAAAAATGGTGAACAGCACAGCTCTAAAATGCCATTTTGGAAGGAGTGAGCAGTTGTATGGTGATCAATGTCCTACCACAGTTATGTTCATTTTCATGTGGGTCCCATTCCACACAATACCTGGTGTGGGAGCTCCTCAGCCATCCCAGTCTTGATAAACAGTTTGGGGAGTCAAAAAAGGGAATGGGTAACAATCTAACACAATGGAGTTGTGGAGCAGGGCATGCATGAGAGCACCGTGCCTATCTCTTGCAACACATCCTACCCCTGCTCCTTGGTAAATAATTACATGGTGCTACACAAGTCCTTGAAGAGGTAGGAGAGGGTTTATAGCAGGACCTACAGCTTCTCTGTAGATGCAGTCAAAACTCCTTCTTCAGACGCCTCCCCTGTGGGACTGGAGCCGTTCCCAAGAGGGATGCCTGTGGCAAAATGCCTCTCATCTGTCTATCTGTCCCTAGATGGAGCACTCTGTTGTGCCAGCAGCAGAGAGGAGGCGGCTGGTTCATTTTTTTTGAGGTAGAACAGTCACCTGTGCCCTGGGGCTTCTCTTGAGGCATTAAACTCCGGCCAGGAGGCCAAGAGTAACCCAGGAGCTGCCAGATGGAGAGCCTGGATTTACAGACTCTCCAAGAAAACAAGGCCTAATGAAAGACTTGAAATAAAATTAGACAAAATGGTGTAACGTGGACATGGGAAAACATTCTACAGCATAAATCATTAATTATCCTCCATTTGGAGAGAGGTAGGAATTTAATCTCCATTAATTTAATCCAGCAGATAGAGATAACAAAGCAGCCCTCTACATCGGAGAGTTAACATTGCTAAGATTGACACAGAGAGACAAGATGCCCTTCGAAACATAGGAAAAATGCATCTCTGAGAAAGTGTCCACTATTAATATTTTTCCCTTGCAAATGTGGGTCTTCTAAAACACTCTTTTCTTTAGGAAGGAACTAAATGAGGAGGAGGTGGGAAGTAGAGCTACAAAGCTTGTAAGAAAGCCTGAAATACATGAGTGGGAGGAAGGAGGAAGAAATGAAAGAATAATGAAGCTTGCATCACTGGAAGCAAACAAAACAAGAAAGGAAATGCACATACTTGTGGCTAAATTTTGCAGGAACATAGGCTGAGGTTTAAAACTGCTGTGGTTAGCATAGATACAGGCATAGAGTAATTCAGACAATCTCATCAAAGGACAAAGAAACATTACTACTGATTTCATTAGGCAAATTACCTGGCTTAGAGTTAATGGGTAAGCACAGGAAAAAATGCTTTCTTTTTACCATTGATAGGGAGTAGCCCTGCAAAGGGTAATTGGCACGTGTAGTGTCTATGGTGGTTACGTGATTTGGGGATTCCTTCAGTGGGGCCAGGATTCTGCCCTTCATGGAGACTCTTGTTGGCATCTGTGGGATTTCTTTATGTGGTGATGCTGCAAACATTTATATTTTTTTAATACAGTTAGTAGATGTCTTGTTATTAACATGGTACCTGGGGTCCCCAAGTCTATCTGCATCAATAAGCGAGCCCAAATGCTCCCCTACTCTTTATTGCTCAGGAAAACCCAGGGTTTTATATTCACTGTGAAGTAAACTGAGCCTGTCCATCCATTGAAGATGTGTACATCAGGAAATCAACAGGAGGCTGTGGCCATCTGCACAGACGAGCAGTGCCCGGGGATATAGCTGGGACCAAGGTGGGGGCAGGGAGAAGTTTCAGGCCAGCAATTTTTACGAATGAAAGGACCGAGCTGCTACTTCAACCTACACTAGCTTTTCAAAATCCATCCTGAGACAATAAGAAGAGAGCAGAGGAATGACATTTCCACTCCGCTCTACCAGTAAAGCTGTATTTGATAGAGATACAGAACAACAGGCTTCTTTTTCTGTTGTTTTCCAAATCTTATCATCAAAATACAGAGTTGCTACTTTTTGTATCTTGCTGGCCTCCGAGGGTTGCAACACGCTGGTTGCAGAATCTGTGGGGTTTTGTGTGGCTCCTGCACCAAAGTGTATTGGGCCTGGCATTGGGAACCCTGTACAGTTGAGCAGTGGAGTTTGAGTAGGCTGGATAAAGGGTTGACAGGACATGGCTCTCATTCTGCCTTCTGTCCAGCCTCAGTGTCAAAGAAAGGATGTTGGCGGAAAAAAAATCTCAGCTCATGCCCAACTCATGATTCCCACATTATGGCAAAATTAATCTAAAGGGATAAAGTGAGGCTTTTCCTATAATCACTACAACAATTGCACATACCTTGAGTTGTCACTCTGTAAGGTTGGTTGGAGAAAGGTAAATTTACAATGAATAATTAAATACCCTTGACAGTTCCCTGGGTATGTGGTGGTGCTGATGGCGCCAGCTCCGAGGCCCTGCCAGCCTTTGCACTTACAGACAGGTCCCAGTCCAGCCCTTGTAAGCATGGGAGGAGAGGGAGGAGGAGGACGCTGGCGTGAGTGTTGCAAAAGGGTAGAGGAGTGAGGAGGAGGATGAGGAGGAGGCAGGGTGCACAGCGAGCTCTCTTGGCATGGGGGAGTTTTCTCTGTTTTCAACTGTAAATAGAATAACTAGATGCCCTGGGGCTCTCGCCTGGGAAGTTGGTAACAAAAATAACAGTTTTAGTGCTGCATGTCTGAGTTTGCAACACGTAGCAGCCTGGCTCCAGTGGTCACTCACGCTTGCTGTGTGGTGGCCAAGAAAGGCAGCCAAGATGTGCGGGCATTCACTGGGGGTCGTGCCCATCCCTCGTGGCGGGATGACGGGAGCGGCGGGCGCCCTGAGGCACAGCAGGCCAAGCGGGGTTTGCCCGCGGGGACAGGGAAACGTGGGAGCCACCATCAGCCACCTTCTCCCGTCCCCAGGGCAGCTGCGTCCCCGCGCACCCGCAGGAAAACACGTCCCGGGGAGCAGCAACCCCCAGCACGCCCTCGCCGTCTCCCCGCTCCCGCGCTCCCCTCTCTCCCGAACTTTCCTTCGCGAAGGCTCGGCCCGGGCAGCCGCCGCCAGCTCCGGGGGCGAGGGGGGGGCGGCCTAGCGGGGCGGGGCGGAGCGGCCGCAGCACCGCGCAGCGAGGCGGGCGGCGGCGCGGCCCTCCCGCGCCCAGGGGCGGGGAGCGCGGCGCCGGCCCCGCCCGTGGCGCTCCGTGGAGCTGTTCAGCGCCCAGGTGCTGAGTCTCCCCCCGGCTTACGGAGGCTCCGGCGGCTCTCCCTTCCCGGCGATGGCTCCGGCGTTCAGCCGCCTCCGCCAGACACTCTGAGCGCCCGCCCGCCGCGCCCCGGCGTGGATGCAGCAGCTCCAGGCGCCCCTGGCTCCGCGGGGGAACGCGGCAGGTAAAGGCTCTCCCTCCGCGCCCATCCGCATTGCATCCCCGGCCGCCCCTCTGCTCTGAGCTGCCTGCGGGGCCCGGCTCGAGGGGCTCTTGCCGAGTATCAGCTGGAGGCTGATGGAGACACGAGTTGTCTGGCAGGGAGCGAGCACCGCGAGGCGGACCACGGGGAACAAAGCGGTGCAGAGCATATGCTTTTTAAGTAGTTTCATTATTTTAATTGCCGGGGGTGGGGAAAGAAAGAGAGGGACGGCTGGTTAACTGTGAATATCTGTGCTTAATTATACGTAAGGGAAAAAAAAATAAATCTCACCCGAATAGATTAATTTGCTCTTGGAATCATGTTCCTATTCTCGCGGTTCAGCAGTGGAAAAGATAAAGGCAGAATGGGTCATACAGGTAAAGTAGTGCTATAGCCAAGACTGCAAAATGGTTTCCCCGAATACCCTCCTTAACCAGAGTGCTTGTATAGATTTTTCTTATTTCTGTCTGGATCACAAGCCCCATCAAAGAGCTAGGACAAGCAGCAGAAGGTTAGGGGCAGAGTAGCACACACAGTGTTTCAGTGAATAGGTGTCAGAGAAGGGAAGAAACAATTCCACCGTATTTAAGGCCAAATAACAAGTTACATCCTACATGAGGTCAGTCATTTACAGCCAAGCATTGTGCTGCTATGCCTGATGCTTCAGACTTCCTTTTAGGAATGGGTGATGCATACAGGATTGAGCAAGCATATTAAACATGCATAATCAAGGAGCAAGTGTTCTCAACTGCTTGTATGTGTAGTAGCTTCTGTTGTCAAAGGACTGGTGAGTACTCCTTAGCTCTCAGAAGGGTGTATGTTTTCCATGGAGTAGGCTATAGCTGTACTTTTTTGTATTGGTAATACAAGTCACCATCCAATTTCTCAGAGTGGCATGGGATGGCCAGAGTGGCCAGATGGAAACTTAGCACTTTTTTCATGTCTATAGAGTGAGAAAGTTTAACCTAGGAAACTGCATGCAGCCGGACCAGGAACTTGCACAGTTTCTATGCTGATTTTTACAAGAACCTGAAGAAACAAATTCAGATTAAAAAATTGCTTCCTTTAGAAAACCAAATGCGGTCCGATTAGCATATGCTTAACACTTCTGCCTTGTATCAAGAAAGAATTTCTTTGTTTTTAAGGCATCTCCTGCTTCCCATGTTACTATATCATGTATTAAACCTGCAAAAGAGCCAGAAAGGCAATTGCTGGGATCAGTAAGGCAGATGTTTAAAAGCAAGTTGATGGGACTCACATCAGTTCCCTTGTTATTAATGATAGTCTAGATAGAGCTTAGTACATCTCATATTTCATAGACTTGACTCTTTTTTTGTAGTAAAGATTTTAAGGTTCATGTATGTAATTAATTTCCAGGACAGCATGCATTCTATTTGTCTTACTCAGGCTGCAGTTTAACAGGTTTTGTGCTTTACTGTAATAAAAGAAGTCGAACAGCTTTTGTATCGTTTCAGAGTCACCACATATCCAAAACCTCTCCCTCCAATAGGCAACTTGGATGTGCAGGGGCATGCAATCAAGCTCTTAAAAGTAGCCTTTTAGGAATTAACAATTATAATAGCATAATACTGTAAAATTAAAAATCAATCTGTGCATATGACTGTATGCAAGGCAAGCTTCCCCACTCACCAGTAGCATTAAAAGCTATCCTGACACAGCCTCCTCCCTACCTCTGCCTTTTAGTCTCAGCACCACAGAAGCCTCAGAGCACATGTGTGATTTAAGCTATGCTATTGAATTTTTTCCACAGGGAACAATTACTGTAGAGTGACAAGTCAACCATTTTGATCTTAACGGATCTAGCTCTGTTTAGTAACCACAGCATACACTGCCTAACCCAGTCTGAATAGCTCACTGTGGCAGTTTGCTTCCAATTTAAAAGGGCACTGTTAAACCTTTAAATAGGTTCTCATTTTTGGGTAGGAATGAAAGAGGCTCAATACCAGAAAGGCACTGTAGACATTTCAGTTGTATATTTTCAGTTGCTGCTGCCTGCAACAGCCCTTGAGAAGCCACTAAAATACCAAAAGAGCTAAGCAGCGTGCTGTGACCACACCCCTACACTGCTATAATTCATAAACCCAGACTCTCTGCTTGCTGCCACATTCATATTTTTACCTGGTCAGTTAGGACAAAGACAAAGCAGCTTTGTGTTACTGAAGCTAATGCAGCATGCTTTTAATAGAGCCAACGATCTCCTCTTCCCAAAATATTTTAGAAAGGACCCTTCTGTAACCCCAACATTGTTTATGCTAAAGGCTATTGCAAATAGAACATTTATGCTAATCACATGTCAGCTTGGGCAATAAACAATCAACATTTTTCTGATGTAGGATCCACTGCAACTTTCTCTGTCCAGTTATCCAGCATTCAGCACAGTAAAAATCTCAAACTGCAACCTCTTCATGGAAATGTTTATTTTAACTTCTATAGCAGACTGCTGAAGTCATGGAAATGTTTCCATTACACTGAAGTATAAGTCTATTTTTCAAAAAGATCTGCACAAAAAAACTGACCTGGAAATATTTTTAATGTTAGAGCCACTGTTATGATCACACTATAAAGCAATGCAGTAAGGGTTTTGGTTTTTATTTTAAACATTAAAAAAAAATCCTTATAAGAACAATCTATACAAAATGCTATAGTTAAAAATCAACATGTGGTATTGAAAAGCAGCAACTAGTGCTTTTTTACTGCTGTCATTAAGAGGGAGAGTGACAAGATACACATTTATGAAGGAGAACCAAAATACCTTGTATTACAAAAAAAACCAATTCTATGTATTGTGTAGTGCAAATTTCATGCTTGACTTCTAGAAATGCTTGGCATTAAATATAATTACTTATTTCCATAAAAAAGTCTTTGAATTGTTAGTATAATACTCCATATAAATGCATAGTGCAATAAGCAGTTACTGAACTGCTTCTTTTACAAGGGAGGACCTACTAAAAAGGAGTAATCCCAGTGACTTGATTCAAGTAGCAAGTAATATTCTCAGTAATTTTTGAAGGTACAGCTCCTAGCTTGCAAATATTTAACAGCAGATTTTAAGCATTCACAGCAACACTTGGGAGTAAACAGAAGAAAACTGTAGCCACTCTCCAAGCATGATTGCTATGATCATGTACATTTATGTATTACAGGTCAAACTCACTGTAAAATCTGGGAAACATTAGACTATAATTGAATTCTGCTATTATTCAAAAAGGAGCAGTCCATACTGAGTTGACAATGCTTACAGAGATTTGTGCAGACATACTCGCTTCTATTTTATTTTGTCTTGAACAACTAGCTTCTGAAAGAAACTAGTGGCTTGGGGAGAGTATCTGCGTGTAATTGCAGCGAATACAAGATTGTCCTTCTGGACTATGTTCTACTCAGCTTTGTTTCTCATGCTTGGGAAGGGGGTAAGAGGAAGAAGACAGGATAGAGGGCAAGGCCTGGTTGTTATTTATCCACTGGGAAGTCAACAGGTCTTGGCAAGTCCTGACTTACTCATGCAAATGCTGCCCTTGATGGCTACACTTTCAGAGTCACTCAGCTTTTACTCTACAAGCAGGCAGGATACTGCCCCACCTTAATGAAGTGACCAGCAAGCATCCTCTTCAGTCAAGGCAGGAGCAAACAACTTCAAGATTATAGAAAAATTCAGGGAAGCTGAAAGACTGAGGAATCTCTCAGTCTTGAATCTTGTGCTGCAAATTCAAGCTTTAAAAAGTATAAGGAACATAAAGAAAACACTGTGTGAGCTGACCCCAGTCTCAGTGGCAGTGGATGCCTAGGCAGCATGCCGGCTGTTCTGCCTGTGTGAAGATTTTTCTCTCTAGCTGTTGGCCTATGAGGCTTGGGTTAAAGGCTACTTTGTATTCTTCACTCACCTGCTATTCTGCAGATAGCACAGATGATGTTCCCGTTTCTGAAAACGGCACAAAATAATGAATTCTGTCATCCTTCATGTTTCTTTTTTTACTTTTTTTTTTGAGACTTATCTGAGGCTGCTATCAAAAAGTTACAGTTCAGGTTTTTTTAAACCTCTTGCTAGTTTTCCTCAAAAAATGCAACTTGACAAAATTTGCAAATACAGCCATCTTAGGTATTCCATATGAAACACTCGGGACCAAATTCTGTATTATTTTGGAAACAGAATTTCCATTAGCTTTAGTTTCAGATGGTTCTACAGTCTTCTTCAGATTTGGACTGAAGATGCTGCAGACATTATAAAAGAAGAGTCATCTATACACAAGCAACATTCCACTCAGAAGAAGTTTAGCCTCTGCCTCTCCACCTAGCTTTATGCCTCCAGATAAGGTCTATTCTTAGTACATTTGCAGGTCAAGAGCAGCTCTGGTGACATGGTTTGTTATCTTTGCTTACAAAGTGCATTAAAATTTCAGCATCACAAACACAGAGCAGATAATTAAATTGGCATCATAAAAATACAGGAAATTATTCTTAAAGGTGCCTTGTTAGCATTCACCAGCATCTATTGAAACTTGCACTTTGGAAACTAGCATGTGACCTATGACACAGCTCAACTACAGAACTGTAACAAGATTTAACAACTCTGCTCAGTTTTGAGATCATTCAAAATGCATATTCTTCACATAATCAAGGGATGTTTACTCCAGAAACATGCTGCCAGAGAACGGGTTAATATTAGACAACATAAGCTGAGTTTTGATTGAGATATGAAGTACATCAAGGCTTAGATTTATATCACTGGCTCATAGGAAATATACCACAAGATACACTGACTTCGGTGCAAACTGCTTTTCTGGGTAGCTGAACACTGTTAAAAAAATACACATAATGAAAAAGTTTAGAATGTGTTTAGTGTTCAATCACCTCCTACACACACACTCCCTTGCTTGCTAAAGGCCGCAACTTGAACAGGATTCTATTACTATTAAATCATTTTTAAGTTTAACCACATACAGTTCCTTAAACCTGAAAGCTGAGATAATAAATGCAAGTCAACTATTTTTTGTGGAACTTAAGAGTTCTGTCAACTACTGCAAGTCAAACAATCTATTTCAGTATCAAAAATAGCAAAAGTATCTTCTAAAATGACAAGCCATATCTGCCACTCACAATCTTTTAATATATTTTAGAAACTGACTCAAGGAGAAATGAAAGAATCGTAGGATTCCATCTGTCCCTTTTGCCTATTTCTAAACGAGTTAACATTTGATCAACAGTTCTGCTTCAACACAGGTTTGGGGTTTTGTTTTTTGTTGTTGTTGTTCTTTCCCACCTATACTGTGCTTCAAGCACAGTAGAAGCTATTCACTTTCAAGCAGGATGTCTTGCTTTAATCTCATCTCTGCCAAAAGAGGAGTTAAGTAGACCCTTTATTCCCTTCAAGTCCTCGTGCTGGATAAAGGAGCAGAAATTCAGAGTCCCCTAGGGTAACTGCAAACAGGCTAGCAGAAAGTTTCATCACCACTCACCTCAGGAAGTTGCACAACTTTGTTTTCTTTCTTTACTAACAAGTTACTGGATGAAGAAAAGGCAGTTTAACCTTGCCTGGGAAGAGACTTTGTTCTTTCAAAAAAATTAGCAACTATTAGTTGAGGAGCTGTAGCTTTCTATACAGGCTACTCCACCCTTCCCATATTGAGCAGCAGAACTCTATGTCACTGACACTGAAAACCGTGAGAAATTCTGTCTCAGAGAGAATAACAAGTGAAGATATATTAGAATATTGGGCATACCTTGAAACACTTCCAAGCATCACAGACTTGAAAAAATAATCAGTTCCTGACTCCTCATCACAGTTACTCCTCATCACAGTTACTCCTGTAAAATCAGTAATGTCATACAGATGAGAGATCAGTTTCATAGATTCTTCTACAGAAATGCTCATCCAGCTCAAAGCTGAACTCCACTGGTGACTCCACCAGGGAGTCTAGCAAAAACACAACCCAGGCAGGAGTCTCTTATCCAAGCTAAAGAACTGTCAGAGACCAATAAAGAAAGGTAAGAATCTTGTTGATTTTATTATTTCTGTGGGAGCTGGGCTATGTTGGTAAATCTAGGGAGAAGTTTGTGTTCTCTTGTCCCTGTGAGAGAAAAGAAGGATAAAATCCATGTTGGAACCTCTTCATGCCTCTGAGAGGAAGAGACCTTGACAATTGGTACCTATCATTAATTCCTGATCCTAAGGATATATATTTTGCTGATGCACACTGGAGAAGAAAATTTTTGCTAGTCATGGAGGATGCACATACCATAATTTTTTCATGATGAAACTTAAAGCTCTGTAGAGCTTTAAACTGCATGTACCCTTCAAACATGGCAAGACAAAGCAGAAGTAAAAATGACTGTACAGTCTAAAAACAGCGCTTCATTGTTTCTAGTCCTGAGGAAACTTTACTAACTCCCACACCAAAGGTAGAAAAATTACTGAAAAAAAGCCTGTCCTGATAAAGTGCAATTATGAAGATTACTGTAGTTGCTGCCAGTCTATCAGCTATATGATAAGCATTCCTTTGAAAGAATAACATAAATGGAAAGAAAGCACAAGAAGTTGGCTACCAGACTGACAGACCTAATTTCATCTGTATACTGCTGTAAATGGATGGGCATATCTTGGGTATAGAATGATTTTTATTCACAGGGAAAAGGTCCTGAATTTGTCATTTCAGCTTCCTTGTTAATTATTTTTCAAATAACATGAGTGACAGAAAGAGATAACTGCAACTTTTTAAAAGCCAGCCTTATGATCACTTTTCAGAACCTCCAGCTTTAGCCTGATACTCGTCTCCAAAACAAACCAGTAGCGTATCCAAAGTAGAAAGGTACAGGCACAGCACAATCTTTAATGAAAGCAGAAAACTTTACTGAAAGTTTCTCTGACACAGTACACGGACTGCTGATGCACACATCTAATTACATTTCACCCATTCTCTTCTTCACCTGTTGGTCTACCAGCAGCTGCCTACAATTCTTAGAAAGGGTTCCATAAAATATCCACAAAGAAAGCTTTCCTCTTTGCAATCGCAGTTTCCAATGTATGTATTTCTTTGCCATAGAAGCTAGGAAAATCCTGACAGATGGAAGAACCAGTAAACAGCTTCAGCCCTGGAAAGGCTGCATATTAACTCTATGTCAAGCAGAGATTACAGCTCTTAATTTCATAATCTGCCTCTGAAGAGCTACTTCCAACAATATCGCAGGGCCCAGCTCCAGATTTCTTCATTCAGAATTTACCTATAGGCAGTCTTTATGCCTGTGTCATACCAAAAGTCTATCGCATAATACCGTTCATTTTTACAGAATATAGACAGTTAACTTCTTACTGAACCCATTATAAGTAAATGGAACAGCCTGCCTTGTTTTAGAAAGCATGAAAAAGATTAGTAAACTCTACGCAGTGATGTTTCTGTGACTTTAGGATGTTACAGATCAGTATGTCTTGGCAACTGGAAGTATGGCTTCTTCAGATAGTTCTAATAAAATTTAAATCTAAGTAGACTACAGTGTTAAAACTATGATGAAGCTAAAGCCTCTGTATTTTCCATGATGGAAAGATTTTTATTGACCTAATGCAAAAGTCTGTAAGTCACTTTACACTTCCTTAACTATATTGGTTCAAATTTTGACTGGATTGTTAGCAGGAATTCTCTTTGGTAACTGAGATTATTCAAAGCAAAAAAACCCTGAAATCTTGTGAGGCCTTATGATTTTTTTTTTTTTTCCTCCAGAGGGAAAAATAACTTAGGATGCTAAGTAGCAGCTAGCTCTTTCCAGCCTTGCACGTAAGTGGATTTTGTCTGCTCTTAAAATACCCTTCCAATCACATTCTGGTGAATAGTTTTATTCTTCTGTATCAAGTTTACTTGCTATTTTCAGTGCAGTAAATTGAGATAGGCAGTGTGTACACCTAACAGTGATGACATTGCTTAATATTAATGGGGATAATGCTCAGTGTGAACCCAGGCTACAGAGTACATCCCAGGAACAAAAAGGGAAGATAAGTTGTAGCTCACTGGATTCTCTCTGCAGCTTTCATGGGTCTGACTACTTGCTCTTCTTAGCATAAGGTATCTTCAGCCTCATTCAGTGAAAGGAAAAGTTTAGTAGTTTCCAGTTCACAACTGCAGACTTTTGGACATCTTCAAATGCATCTGCCTCTTCTGGTCATACTTAATCATAAGGCTTCTCATGACAACACTTGAAATCCTCACATATTAAGGGTTTTGGAGACCACTTTTGCAGCCTCAAATACAAATGCTATGCCACCTTCCTATTGGAAATCACATCCTGGGGACAGGAAGTTAACTTGCCTGAGAAAAAGAGAACAAACTAATTTATATTCTCATTCTTCCATGCTGCTGTCTTACTTGACTGTTTTCACTTTCTGTAGACAAAGACTGTGCAAAAAAGGACTGGGTAATGCCAGAAGGACACTGTGTAACTTGTAGTAAGAGTGCAAGCTTTTCAGTAACACTAGAATTATTATACTACCATAAAATCTATTAACAATATAGCAATACAACTTTAACTTCCTAGCCCAGAATAGACCAATCTATTACGAGAACACTTTTACCAGCATAAATATATCACAGCAGGAGAAGACCCCTTTCAGTTGCAATAGTTTAGTTTGGAAACAAACCCTCCTCACACAGACAGTCCCTCACAAGTATTAACCTCTAGGGTAAATTTAGACCTGTCATTTTTAAGTACAGTGGGGAAATAAAATTCAGCTTGCTAATTACTAGTTACCACTGTAAGCACACTCAGCTTTCTTTATCATTAACAAACAGTACATATGAAAGACCCTTAGATGATGACAAGCAGTACCATCTAACATGTAAATCAGTGTCCCAGGAGTTTTAATCTCCTGGGGCCTTCTTCATGAGGACAGCTGCCAGCTACAGATGCTTGGCTGACTAATTGGCACTAGCAATAAACAATATTTGAATTTGTCTAGGAAAGGAGCAGAGGGTCTGAGAAAGGCTTATCAACATACAAAAAAAAAAAAACAAACAAAACCACAAAAAAAAAAACCCCAAACTGCTATGCCTCTACCTTTAAATTACTATCTATGTGATTAATTTCTAGCCCTATAAACTGCACTAACACCAAGTAGTGGTTTATGATGCTCTAGGTACTATCTTAGCTATTGGCAAATGATAAAGCAGGTAGAGCATACGAAAATAAAACTATAATAAGGGATACTATACACTTGGAACTCCATAAAGCATTTTTGCATTCAGGCCTGACCAACTTACAAGCAAATAGAACCTTTAATCAAAAAGTTTGCTAGATTGTTTAGCAATATGCCAACCCCTGAGCTACAAGACAATCAATCCTATCTGTAACACTGATACTGCTACAAAGAAGTTGTTCTCAAACTTCTTGACAAAAGGTATCAATATAAGGTTTCTCAGGAGCTATTACCTGAGTTATGCAATATCTGAATGTATTTAGATGCCTCTTTCAGAGATTAAAGAATAAAGTTACTGGGAAACAACAAACAGAACTAGCATAGTCTTTCCCTGCATTCAGACATGTACTTTCCAGATCAAGCTAGGTTGTCAAATTCAAAAATATTAAAAATTTCAGGAAAAGAAATTGGTAGACAAACAAGTTACAGAAGAACCTGGAAAAAGGAGGAGGCTGAAAAAAGCAACCTTAAGTGCCACGGACTGAACAGAGAGGATTGAAATACAGGATACTGTTGTGCAGCAACAATTGTTTTAAAAGCTTCTGAATAAAAAATTAACAGCTGATGGTGTACTCACTAGGACTTGCATCTAGTCCGAGAAGGAGAGCTGTTAAGATAGGGAAAGAGCCAGCAGGACAGATGGCTGGTGAAGGAACTGACACTACGAGAGCTGGAACATTCAGTAGAGAGGAAAAACAACAGCTATACCCATGAAGGAACTGCTGCCAAGCACATAAGTGAAAGGAGAGGAATCATGCCATTTCAACAGCTCCTCTAGAAACGCGGATGATGTGCTGAACTGCAGGTAATGTATAAGGCCCCAAGCCTGACAGTTCAGCATCAGTGCAGAAGCAAAGAGACAACAGAATGTTTTTACATCCACAGGGAGGTGTTCTCAGGTCTCATGAAAACTGATCTCATATCTTATTAGCACTTGATACCATCATAAGAAGCAATAGTTCTGACAAAAAAAATAATAAAATAAGCAGAGGTGTAACGATACCCAAAATGGGCACATAAATAAAATAGTTTCTTCACTGACTACTGATTAACCAATTTGCTTTTTCATACTACTTTTCCAGCCCATTTCTGCTGACAGTCACCGAAAACAAGAGGAAAACTGCATCCTTCTTTTGAGTTCTGTGATGTGGTTTACATTTTTAGGGTTGCATTACTATACAGATACACATTTCAGTACATGCACTGTATAATATTAAGAGTGTTTAAGATCTACAGTCAAGAAAAAAAAGCTCCTTGTTGAAGGCAGCTCTTACAAAATTCCTTAAGCTGTGCAGAGACTTTTACCACTGCTGCAGAAGAAAAATAGCTGTGACATGGACAAGTAGCATATTAAAAATCCTGTCAAATTTCTTACAGAATAAGATTATCTTTCTGATATTTGGAAAATTAGATTACTTTCCAAGATGCAGAAAGATTTTTAATACACAGGCCAGGCAACCTAATTAAATAAACAGTATGGGATGGCTCCAAAACATTATAGATCACACATTAATGTAAAAAGTCAACATAATTATGAAGTACCCATCCCAGACTTTTGGGTACATAAAACAGATTTAAATAAGCCACTAATATAATAATGAGTATAAAAAAAATAATCAGAATAACAGATATAAGTCAATGCAACTTACAAAAACTAATTAATATGCTTGCAGTTCAGAGAAAAAAAACAAAAAAAAACCCAACAAAAATAAATAAATAAAAGACAAACACACAACCCAGTTTGAGACATCATCATCGGGACTAACAAAACCTACTACTATTTAAGCTGATTTAAAGAAATAGGTAGTACAAGTCTTAAAGGAAACCATTATCTCTGAAAGCTTCAGAGAACTTGTGTGTCAATTGGAAGCCTCTTCCATTAAATGGAAAGAGTGTCATGCAGAGCTGATAGAGCTCTATACCCAGCACAAACCCCACATCCCACTATCAAACTATCCACAGATATATCAGAAATTAAAACACGCTTTTGTGGTATTTCCCCTTCCTCTTCAGGCCATCTCAAATTTCCCCCTTTCTAGCTTTTTGTTGCATTTCAGCTCTGCTAGAAGGCAGCAGCAACATGAAAGAACAGCGAGAGGGCAGGAAGGCCACTGCTGCTATGAGATGCCAGGAGAAACATCAACCACAAAAAAAACAGAAGGCCAAACAGGTACATGAGCAGTTCTTCTACCCCCAAGAGGATTCCTATCTCTCCCATGCAACATTCACTTAATGCAGGCAACTTCTGCCAGGCTTACACTCAGTCCTCCAATTCTCTCTCTTAGTCACTTCCCAGTTTAGGAACTGGGAGAAGGGGGTTAGCAGCAACCCAGCCAAGCAGTTTGGCATCAGTAAACACGGCAGGACTTATGGCAATCAGATAAGACATTAGCTAAGGCACCTTCTTCCCGGGTTAAAAACTGACTGCAGCGTTAGTTTGCTGCATAGCACTGGAAAGATACAGGTAAGGCAAAGCGAAGCTGTTCCTCAAGAGGGCACTGACATTTCTGAAGCTAACATTAAATACCTCCAAACAAATATAACCATAAGCAAAATAACATACAGATTATAATTCACCTGCAGAACACTGACGAATGGTTCTCTCTTCACCAAAGCCAGGCACCTACCCCTCAGGAACAGGGGAATCTTTCGCCAGATGATTCACCACCATCTTGGGCTCGCTTCAGCCTCCCGGCTCGCGCACAACACCACCCCCACCGCTGGTTGGCGCTTTCCCGCCGTATCTCCGCCTACCGCTGCCCAGCAGCCAATCAGAGCGAGGGCGGCGGGAAAACAGGCTCTCTGCTGTGGCGCCTGTTCGCGGGTGTGGCTGCCATTACAGCTCGCCCAGAAGCGGCGAGGGTCGGCTGGGTTGTTGAACGTGCCATCTCAGGACAGGTAATTAAGCCCGCAGGCAGCAACTAAAAGTGGCTTCCTTCGTTGATTTCTTTCTTGATCTTGCAGAAGAAGAAAACAAACAAACAAACAAAAAAACCGCAGGAGTTGCAGCAGCGGAGGGAAAGGCTGAGGGGGACCGGGAGGTGTGAGGAGGGTGAGTGAGGCGGGGGCGTGGCCTGTTACTGTCGGGTGTCCTGGGTAACCCGGCTCCTCAGGCTGGGGTTTCTTTCTGTAAAGCTCTTTTAGTTATCTTTCTGCTGTGCTGTTATGGGAAATTAACCCTGCTAGGCAGCATGGAGCAAAGGTGTCCCAATAGCTGTAGCTTTATTAAATACTTAAATGTTTTATTAAATAAGCAATGTTTTAATAGGGAGATTTTTAAAACACTAAGGGTTTGGGGTTTTTTGTCAATGTGCACATCCTTACCCACACTGTACCAAGCTGAGATCAAAGCAACCCAGTTACTGTTTTTATTGAAAGGGGAGGTCTGAGGTGAGAATCAGGGCAGATGTCCCCTTTGCAGTGCACCTCACCCAGCCCACCCCACAAGCCATGGAGTTAGTCAAACAACAGACAATAAGCAAGTCTTACAGGGCAAGTTCTTTCTGCTGAATTTACTGGCTGAAGGAATCACAGACTGTCTGCCATCCTCCTGTCTGCCATCCTCCTTTCCTTTAGTGAGTGAACCTATAAACTGGGTCTTGATCCTTCAGGGAAGGCTGAGATGGAGCTCTTCCATGAGTCTCTGTATCAGATTTTATTAAGACAGTGGATTTTAGGAGTTTGGGATTAAATTGATTAATAACATTGTTTATGTTGTGTTTGCTCAAGGGGCAGGAAGGAAACATTAAATTACACCCACTTGAAGTTACTTGCTAATGAATAATGTAATTATACACCAGGGTATTAGAAGGTTTTTACATTAAGTCCCTGATGTTTTTGTTGTCTCTTAAGAATCATCTATGTTTAGATTAGCTAGAATTAACATTGCCTCTTTAAAAAGTCTATATTTGTAATGTGGTAAAAAGAGTTTGTGTTAAGAAAATAAGATGTTTAAATTATCAGGGCAGGTGGTAGCAGCAAAAAGCCAAACACTTCTACATTTGATGTCATGCATATCTTTTAAAGGTAAGAGTTCTTTCACAGGCGCTTGGAGACTTCTTAGAGCTGTGATCACAGCATGCAAAAAAGTCTGATGATTCTACTTTTCTGTATGGCAGTTCAGGGAACTAATGGAAACTGACTTTCTCGTGCAATATCTGTATGAATTGGCCAAAGCTGTCATTTCTGTTTTACATTTGAACATAAAAGTGTAAGCAACTACTGTACTGCTAAATTCAAATATCCTCAAAGAAACTCCAACAGAAAAGCAACTTTTATTCATGTCTGTGAGACAAAGAATTGTACTGAAGGCAGAATTCGGCCTTGGTGTTCTATCTTTGCTACTAAAGTTCAAACTTGTGGAAGCTTCAAAATGTGTAATTTAATCTCATTTGGCCCTGCAGTTTCTTTTAGGAAGTGATGCCTAGAGCATGTGTTAAAGCTAAGTGATACCATCGTGATGCACTCACTAACAAAGGGCCACAGTCTTTTTCACAGTTGTATACATTATCAGTTGGATGATACTATATCGTCTATTGTCTTTTATGCCCACGGTTTGTAAACTCAATTCATTCACATAGATTCAACTTCTATTTGGTTACGGGAAAATGGAGGTGTGAGGGATTGCTGCATTTTCTTTCAGGCCAACTCATTGTTCAGGCTCTAATCTGTCACTATCAGCAAACACCCATGGCTGACATCAGTGAGGAGTCGCCAAAAGGAAGAGGTGCTCAGTTCTGGCTCAGAAAGAATAATATACAGTGAAAAGAGGGGTTAAACCCAAAACTGTGCCATGCACATGCAAGTAAACACAGCAATAGTAGAAAGCTTTGTCATTTAAAGTAGATTTATTGAGATTTATTCAGTCTGATCTGGGTTGCCTCTTGCCTTGCTCCTCTGGTGGTAGACATACATAGTGTCAGGAGTCCCCAAACCCTTAGTGACTGCAATGTTGGTTTTGAGAATAAGAAAAGTGATTTTAAAGAGCTCAGAGCCAGGTTTTCAAGTACTTGGCATCTGTAAGTGGGGACAGATTTTCAAAAGAGGTTAGCACTGACTGTTCTGAGCCCTTGTGAAGATTTGTCCATTTTGATTATGTGCCTAACTGAACTGATCTGTTGAAAATCTGGTCCCTATATTTAAGAATGACATTCTTAGAATGCTGTGAGGACAGTAATAGCATGTCAAAAAAAAAACAAAAAAAAAGGAAAAAGAGCTACACAGGAGTCCTCACTCAGTTCCATCCTCTAAAGCTGCTACCCAGCACAAATTAAGACAGAGTTGCGCTCTCTGGTATATGCTGGCAAATAATTTTCTAGTTTGAGACCAGACTTAGTAGTGAAGGTAACTATTGTTTTGCTGCTTTTATATGTGTTTGGGAAAGTACAGGTGTGAAATGCCTTAATTAACATTTATTTAAGTTACCACTAATAATATCGTGAATTCTAAGATACCACCACTGCTTCTAGAGTTATTTTACACTCTGATCTATAGAGGGTAGGATAAACATTTTGAATCTCTTTCCCTGTAATCAATGGTACAATTCCTACTGAGTTTGATTTAGCAGCGTTCAGTCCTGTATGAAAGTAGCTGCAATATAAACAAAATGAATGGTGTATGTTGGAAAGAAACTTACTTCAATTGGCCATCTTTTTCTTCTGGCGGAGCTATTATAGGGTAGTAAAATTGATTCATGTGGTCTTTCTGGCTAGTTCTGTGTCTTATTATTGCAGATTCAGGCACTGTAGAACATTTTTAGTTCTGCTTTTTTTTTAATAATTCCTTTACTTTGAAATTAAGTTAGTTGTCCATCCATGCAATGTTTTGGCCTAGTCTTTGGTCCCTTAAAAATCGCTATATCTGATTAGATGTTGAATAGATAAATAAATTTTACATGACTGGAGATTAGTTTGTATTTATGAGAAGTACTCATAAAGCACTCATGAATAGTCATGTGAATTTTTTATAAGGTTTTAATATTTTGCTTTTATTATCAGGACACAAATGATTATTATGAATTTGCAAAGTTCTTGTAAATGGATTTGGAAGTAATTTCTGTGCCAAGTCAAGCCACAGAAAGATAGTTTCCTTAAGCTTAGGTGTATTTTTTTTTTTCTTATTTAGATTGCAGTCCCACAAACTTTGTGATGCCTTATTAGCGAATAAACGCTGTGCATGATGTGCCCGCTTTGCCAAGTGGGAATGTAGTGTGAGATTCCTTGTAAAATTTTCTAGTCCTGCTTCCATAGAAGCAGAAAAAAAATTATTCATAAACTTTATTTGATAGAAAATTGCTTGCTATGGAAAAAATAAAATCCTCTAAATGCAGGAGATACTCACATGGCTGTCTTATAATAAATTCATATGGCTTTGAATAAAACTTCCTTTATACACAATCTTCATCACTTGGTGCCAACATAAACCTTGGGAAAATTAATTATTAATTATTTCAAGTGAAGAAACAAACAATTTTCTGTGGACTTTTGAGGGAAGAATAAAAGACAAGACAGAACTGCATTCTTGCGTGTGTTGTACTACTTCTGTGCTATGCTAGCACAGTTTAAATATAGATTTTAAAATAATCCAGATTAAGTAGACTATAATACTGTCATTCTTACGTAGGAAGTACGGGATACTGTCTATATGGTAGTGTGGCATTTACAGAATAGCTGAGTGAACCTCAGATAAACAAATGAAAAAAAATTCAAAATGGATAAATTTAAGTCAATAACTCTCAGAGCAGTAAGATTCAGAAACATTCAAATAAAAGTGTTAAAGAGATGAATTGTTTTTAAGATAACTGCTTTATAGACCTTTCATAAAATTAAACTGGAGAGTTGAGAGATCATGCTGTTTCTAGTCTGCCAGCGCTAGCTGGAACAAATTCTAAGCTTTTAAAAACTGTAATAAATTAGAATAGTATGGTGATTGTATAAATTGAAAAACCTTCATGAAGACAACTGCCCATGAACACTGTCCCCACTCTCTGAGTTCCAGGCACATATCCTTCCATTTTGCTTCAGAGCCTGCCTATGAGTTGAATGGAAACTGTATTTTACTTGCAATTTAGCTGTGATGATATGACATTATTCTGTTTTGTTGATGTGAAGTGCAAGCAACTTTAATATTAAATATTCTGATTGGGCTGAGAAATACTCTTCTGTTTATTGCTAGTGTGGACACAAGGTTCTGGAGTTTTTGGTATCCTTCAAGTGTTGCATATGTGCACATTAAACACATGTCATACATGCTCTGAAGCCAGAGTGATTTCCTGTAGCAGTTGCTACATGTTTCCTCTTGGGTTTTTGTTGGAGTTCTTTTTGAATGTGTATCTCGAACACTAAAATTCCAATACATAGCCTGTAGATCAGTGCAAGCTATTTTCCCAGACACATCACTGGGTCTTCCCACTGTCTCTTAATATGTACACAATTGTCAGACTGGTAAATAAGGTTGAGAAGCAGTGTGTTTTATAAAACTTTCCTCTTCCATCCCAAAGAGTGAAGATACGCAAAATTTGTAAGAAAAATCTATCACAGAAAGCTAGAGAAATCTCACAGCAGTCACAAGCCTTGAGCTTTGATGTGCTTATGATGAGGCTTGGCTTCCTTTGTCATGCTTTTGGGAGGGGATAACTTAGCTCTGTTTTACATCTGTATCCCTCGAATGCCCTTCTGCAAATGAAGATTTAATTTGGTGAGGCTAATATAGCGAATCTGATTCAGCTTGCACCTCACTGACATTGTGAGCCCATTATGGCATTATTACTCTCCAATTACAGGCATGAAGGTAAGAAGTGGCCTAGTAATGAAGGGTACACACCCAGAGCCGTGTGGCAAGAATTTTAAATGAGGCAAAAAGCAAAAAAAAAAAATTTAATAAACAATTCTACTACACTGATATCTACCAAAAGGCCATTTTTCATAAGTGACTACTTTGAAAGATTCCCCAAGGAGTGTTATTGCTAAACATCCCTGTGCCATCACCTCTTCATCCAGGAGACAGACTGGAATTTGTCCGAGATGCAAATACCTACACCTTCTGTTGTTCTGTGTACTGCATAGCACTTGTAGCACTTGTACTGAACAAGGTCAAGCGGTTTGGTATCATTGTGTTTATTTAATCTGTGAGAATAATGTCAAAGGGTCCAACATAGAAGCGTATTTTCTGCTGAAGTATTTAATGTATCTTTAGTTTTGAAAATCAAATATTTAGTGTCAACTGATTTATCTGTGCCCTAGAAAACAGAACTATTTACTAGCATTGGTCTAAAATCAATGTAACTGTCTTCAGTGGTTTAAGATATTAGAAACTAACTTTGCACACCTTTCCAAAATGGTCTTGGTCTTGTGTGAGTAGAATATTGTGAGACTGACTGGTTGGGGTATCCTACAGGAGACATTTTTAGAGAAACTCGTGCCTGCTGTAGGATCACTTCACTGAGACTGTTCTGAATGTGTCCCAGTAAACTAAAAGGATTAGAAAAAGCACAGGGATAATAACTGTCAACAGGGGGCAGAGCCCATATAAATTACACGTGCAGTATCAAATGATTTCATATTGCTTCAAAAGTATGAGTATTTCCATTCTGAAGAAAAATCAGACTCGCGGAGGACTGTTGGCCAGAGAAAATGGAATAAAGCTGAGCAGCAAGGAAATGACTTCTAGTATAATTATATACATATATTAAAAATAC
Source organism: Chloroceryle amazona (assembly GCA_027560015.1). NCBI lineage: Eukaryota > Metazoa > Chordata > Aves > Coraciiformes > Cerylidae > Chloroceryle > Chloroceryle amazona. The sequence continues at coordinate 79,522 of JANHFX010004207.1, forward strand.
AGTAATAGAGACAATATATTATATATAATAAATAATAAGAGTGAAATCTAAGAAAATGGCAGAAGCAGAGGCAAAAGCTGCACATTCTTCTCAGAGGAGGTATATTAAACTTCAGGTCCTTTTGACAGAGGAAGGGATCCAGTGGAATATGAATAGTAAGACTGCCAACTGACAGAATTGCAAGTAATAGCTGATTTCATTTAGATACTTTTTCCCCTTTTTACCAATTTATGTACAAATCATCACATAAAGCTGTGTTTCATTTATGTTTCAAAGCTGTCAGCTGCAGTGTGACATGCTGTGATACAATATAGTACTTTGGGGATGCAGATCCAAGCTCGGTTTTAAGATCATACAAATCAGTGCTGCTACCCAGTTTCTAGCTGTATCAATTCCTTGGTTTAGCTGACTGTTCAGGGCTGCTTGATGCACTAGTGTCAGTGCAAAGGATATAGCGAAAATGCCTATGGTAGGAAGGAAGAAATGCAAACCAATCCTTTCTGGTGGCTGCAGCGGTTCATACTGGCTGAGTCAATTTTTGTGGACATACGAAAAGTGGACTTGCACATAGATGCTCCCTGCCTTTTGGAGTAGTTTATTAAATTATTAAATGTCATCTTTCATTTACATCTGTCCAGTTTTCTGCTCTGGGACGCTTTAAAACTGGAAAAATTCACTTAAGTGTTCTAGGTGCTATGGAGACAGTGCTGATGTCAGAAATGTTTTCAGTGGGGGCCTAGAAAAGGGAAACAGATGGCTGCAGTTACTGTTGGACATGGTTGGTTGTTGGTGCATAACATGAAGCAGTGGAGTGCAGTACAGAATTGCTGAACTAGCAGTGGATGTGGTAGACTGTTGGGAAGATATGAGAACCTGTGGAGAGGCAGAGGTTGTTAGCTTACCCCCAGTGCTGTGTTCACGAAATGCAGTTTCTTTGTGTCCTGTTGGGTCCGCACGGAGCTGAGCCACAACGTGGGGCTGCATCAGCTTGAACTGATGCCATCTCAGGTGTCTACTATTTGGACACTTGGGCCAGATTACACTACCTGTTCAAGTCTGCCTTCTATCCCACTATATGATGAAGTATCTTTCTGGTGCTTGGGTTATCTTGGGCTCTATTTTCTAGGTGGCTTCTCAATTCATGGGGCTTTTATAAGAACTGAGGAGCCAGGGTGAAGAGATAATCTAGATGTAGCTTGAAGTGCCACTGTTAATGAAATAAATGCTTATTTTTTCCTTAAGCATTGACCTCATGGGTGATGTTAAATGCTGTTGCCATCATAAGTTGCCATCATATCTTGCACTGAACTGGAGTAAAACCAGAAACAGAACCCTGAAAAAACTTTTCAAATCTCAGACTTTGCCTTCACTCTGAGGAAAAACCCATCATCTATGAACCTTGAATCCAATTTTGTGCTGTTAACATAATGTAGAACTCTGCTGCTAAGGTCATTTGCTTGGTAGTCCAGTTAACCACTCTGCAAGGTTTCCCTACACACCTCTGGTCACTTGCGTGACAGGATCTTTCCAGCTACGTTCAAGCAAAGCTGCTTAGTTGTGGTCTGCTCTGCCTTATCTATAGCCTTACTTGCTATTAGTTTTTATTCTGAACTAAATGAGCAGTCAAAGTGTCTTGGTTGTTTATTTATCAAGCTTTCTAAAAAGCCTCTTGTGTTTTACCTTCCATTGTATTTAGAAGAAGATACCTCTAAATATCCTGTGAGGTCACCTTCCTTTCAAGTCCATCCTTTTGAAACTCTCATTTGCTGTGATTTCTATAAAGCCTTTGCAGTGATTAAACAGTGCTTATCATGATGTTCAAAATAATTTTGTTACTTCGCTTTCCAGTCACTCCGTGCTGTTGTCTAAAAATAAAATGAAAGATTCTGTAAGCTCTTCAGTGCAGAGATTGTCTTTTTGTAAAGTGTTTAACACAGCAGGGCCTAGGAATCCAGGCAGGGGCCTATAATACCAGCTTGAGAGAGAAGAAAAAAGTGTTTCCAGGAATAAATTATTTTTTGATAGGAAGGTAAGTGTAAGGTGCCTCCAGGGATCATTTCTTCATCATGAAGTGTGCATTAATGCTAACAATATGCAATCATTTTTAATCAGGCTGACATGTCTACAATGCAAAGAGCAAAGGTTTTTTATTATTATTAATGGTATTTAGGACACCAGTAGCATTTACACGAGCTAGAATGGGCTTTGTGACAAAATGATTCTGTGCTCGAAATCTACAATTATACTGTAAACTTCAAAATCCAGAATTCAAGATTAGAAGAGGCTGAGAATTTCTGCATTTGATTGGCTCAGGCTGAAAGCCAGAGAAGAAGTGGTTTGCCTTTTATACATTCTGTCAGCTACAACAATGCTAACCAAGGAAAGTGTCATCTCCCCAGAGTGTCTTTTCAGACAAAAGTACTATAGGGCAATAATGAATCTCAAAAGAAATGCACAATTGGAAAAATCAGTGTTTTGCATATAAATGTTTCTAATGGAGCTATGAGCATCAGTCTTGTGTTCTATTACTTTGAAAGATGCCATGTGAATCCCTGTAGCTTTTAGTGATTCAAGACATTTAAGGTGTTGTTCATTTTAATTTGTATTATGTTCCTTATAAAATATTAAATAATCCTTTGGCATCAAAAAGTTCTATTAGGTCTTTAAGACTATACAGAAATATTGTTCATAACTTGAAAATTTAAGTTGCTAATGGATGACATAAACCACGATCAGCAGAGACCAATTTCTACTGGTCTAGATAGAAGTGTCTACAGGTACGTAGATTGAAGGTTGTAAGAAATACATCCTTCTACCAGTATTGTTGACCTGATTAAAATTTTAGAAACAAAGTTATACTTTACAGCCCCAAATAAATGGCTTAGGTATTAAATATTTCTCTTAGTTTTTCCTCTCTGTATTATCTGTCATTGGGCCTATACTAGCTTTTGGGCCTATACAGCACAGATTTGCAGTTCATCTCTTCAGCTACCCCTGACTATCTTTTATTTATATATCAATTAAAATTAATATAATTTTCTTGAACCTTAGAAGGAAAAAAATATGTTGCAGGTTGTTAAGTCTATTAGATCAGTGGTAAATTAAAAAGAATGTTAAGACTTTTTTTCCTGCTGTATTTCAGGGGAAATCGATGGCTGTTTTGATTGTTCATCTGCCTGTCATGACTGTCCCCAAACTCTGCCCACAAAGTTTAGCATCACAAAAATGAAGCTGTGCTGAGATTCCACTGCCACATGCAATTGAAACAAAATGTTGACATTTTTTGAAAATTTCAGAGGTGTGTGTACAAGCCAAATTTTGTACATAGATTTTTTTTTTTTTGAACCAAGGAAATATTTTAGTGTTTGTATTAGTTTTATCAGATTCTACTGTAACAAAAAAACTACTCTAATACGTTATTTAGTAAAGCCTTTTCTCACTTTAATGGTGACATCTCATGGAACTGGCAGATTTCTAGTTATTGCTCATTCTGGCTCTATAGAAAATTAGAATTTACATGAGAGTTTCCCATTTCTAATCCCTATTTGGGATTGCATTCTGTGTAGCATGCTTCCTTTTCCTTAGTATATCCTATTTGATGGATGTTGCTGGCTTCAGAAATTAGTTCTGCTCTACTGTTCCCTTTGCTATAAATCAGGCTTCAGAAAAAAATATGTTATTTTCAAGACGGAAGCAAAATAATTTTGTTTCGGGTTTGGTTTTTTTTTTTTCTTTCTCTGATTTTTGTACAGAACCTTCATTCTTACTTTTAGTCCTTGGTGTAAAAAATGGTGACATGGTGTAAAAAATGGTGACATGTAGTTTTAACTATTTTTTTCGGGTGAAATTCACATAATTTGGACTGGTTTTTTATTAAACTGTGGTTCCTGAAAAAGAAACTGAAAAGGCTTAATGGACTGAGTTTAGGAACTGGGAGATCTGGATCCTTTCCCTGATGCTACTGCATGTTTTCTCTGTGTGAAGTTCTGAAATCTTGTTTCCTCCTGCATTTAAAAATTCTGAAGAACTATCTGTGGAAAATATACCCATTTATAGATGACAGTTAGAAAGCATACACATTGTTTAGCTTTATTTGTGTTTGAGCTGTATAAGGCCTTGTGCTGTGCTCTTACATGAAAACTGTTAACTGATTATTCTTAACTACCAGTACTTTCTGTAAATATAAAGCCATTCTTTAAATAATCAAGTGTTTGTTCATGGTAGTGTTCTTCTACAGTTTAATTCTGAGTAAAATTTTTTAAACTGCCATGGATTTATTAATACAAGTGACCTTTTCTGCCAGTATCTTTAAGAGAACAGGGACAAAGAAACAGGTGTTCTGGCAGACTGTTCAAAATAGAATAATTCAAAGTAGTTTCAAAGGCCAAGGAAAACACAGGTTACGGGAGTATTCATCTTGTCTAGTTTTGTGCAACTGCAGTATAAACACATTTTCTACACCGTATCTGAGCTAATCATCTGCACAACCTTTATTGTCAGTGGAAAGACATAAGCACTTCCACGTGCAGTTAATTTCAGCTTTTGCAAATCCGACTGAAAATAGCTGCTTTACAGAGATCAGAGCAGTCTGCCCTATTATGCCTATAGAGCTGCTTGGATGTATCTGTAGGGGAAGAAGAGCACAACATGTTTGTTTGTGCCTCGTATCACTTCAGATGATGTTTAAACTACATATGTGTGTCCTGAGTATGCTTCAACATAAGACAGATTTGCTTTGAATTGATTTTGGCCAAAAGCTAATCACTCGTAACAGATTGCAGTTACTAACATATAGCACAGCTAAATGACTGTCACCTCTTGATGAAGAGCTGTGGCACCAGCAAGACATACTTGTTCTATAAAATGCCTAACATAATTCTTTCATTTTAAAACTTGAGAGTTTGGTTATTGACTGTTTTATCCCTTCTTCTTCATGTCAGGTGGATGTTGATGTGTTGCATTGCTAATTCTGATGATTGTGCTAAAGGCAAAAATTAATTAAAGTAAATCAGAACTAGAAGAAAATATGAAGAAAAAACGTCTAGAGAAAGAGAGCATCATAGTGTAACTTAAAAACTAAAGCAGTTATTCTTGTTTGCTCAGGTAACTGTGATAGGAAGTATAAAATACTAAAGAAATTAGTGTTTCTTGAATCCTTGAAGGCTGATACCCATTAGGTTATGAATACTGAAATTTTGTGAAAATAGGGTAAGAAATAATCAGTTTGGCATCCCTATGTTCTGCCTGTATGTGTACAGGAAATGTCTTAACCATGGATTTATTCAGCCTTAATCCAAAAGAACTGGGCAGGTCTCTCAGATGGCTGTTGTTCCCCAACAAAGGACCAGTGTCTCTCTTGTCTTTCTTCAAAAATAAAAATAAGTTGTTATTTTAAGACTTAAGTTGGCTGACCCTCTTGCTGTAATTTCCATGACCAGGGCAATGAGCTGTGAGAGGTAAGGTATTTGAAAGAACTGTACTGAACTTTCTGTGTGAAGATTGTTCTTACTTAAAGGTTTAGAAATCTTTGGTTGAGAGAATGCAGTTGTCTTGATCTTAGGCTTTTCTATAATGTCCAGTACACGCTTCGGAGAACTTCAAGGTTTGCTTCTTTTTACTGAA
>JANHFX010004207.1:85243-137239 GCA_027560015.1 Chloroceryle amazona
TTGTCTTGATCTTAGGCTTTTCTATAATGTCCAGTACACGCTTCGGAGAACTTCAAGGTTTGCTTCTTTTTACTGAATTCTTTTTACTGAAAGCCACTGGTATACTTTTTCAGTCTAGTACGGTTTTGTTGGGTATTTTTTTAATCTAGAAGCAGCAGTTAGTAGCTATTGTAAATAGGTAAATGTATCTTCCAGAGGTATTTGTAGATTGTGGTTGTCCTGGACCACACAACACATAAAAAAAGACTAAAAAGCCACATTAGAAATTTTATTTGAGTATCAGCTGAATGAAGGTATGTGCCCAAATGGTTTGGTTTGTTTTATTTTCCTACAACTTTGAAGATTAACTAAACTGCATTAATGTATCTTCCAAGAAGTTACAAAATGTTTTAATTTCTGGCATTACTTCATTACTAAGCAAGCTCTTATCATATCAGCTGCAATGAAGTAGTATGTCTCCAGTCTTAATGCCCATGTCCTGTACTACTGTTCCTGGGTATAATGAATTCTGCCTTTATCATTACAAGGAAGGCAAGTTTCTGAATCTAGTTACAGTTCTCTGTATTTGTACACATGCAGAAATAACATGTCAGCTATCTCTGGATATGATATGACTCAGAAGCTACTTTAGCAAGTCAGTTTAAAACAAACAAACAAAAAGGTATAGTCTAGGTAAGATTCTGAACTTGTGCTTTCACACTCCAAATGATGACTCAGTGATATTGCAGTGTACTGTGAAAATGTGCTCTGACACCTGGTCATCCATCACTACGACTCTGTGATCCCATAATAAGTACAGAGATTAATGTTTTATTACAGCAAGGTAGCTTTTACAATTATATATGTAATGAGAGAGGGAGCAGGGGGATTGTAAAATCTCCATCTTTCTATAATTAATATAGAACTCAAATGACCTAAAAATGAAGAACATTATCATCCTGGAAAAATTAACTGGTTTAGGTTTCATTCTTCCCCAATCATGGCTTGTTAATGAGGAAAATCCTTTCCATTGCCATTTTGTACAAAATGATATTCAGCAAGGACAGAGGGTACTCATTACCTCCTAGATGATACTTAACCTTACCAACAACCATACAGCACCATTACATCTCTGCAGTGAAATCTGTGTAGTTTATATGATGGTTCTTCCACTATGGTTCACAATTGTAAACTAGCTCCTTTAAATAGCTGTTTGGCTGGTGCTTTGTATTCTGCTCCTGAGCAATGACTCGCAAGATAGGAAGAACATCACTAGGTCTGCTTGATCCTGCTTCCTGTCCTACTTTTGCCCTTTCCAAAATTCACTCTGAGAAGGTACAGTTTCACAGCATGGTTGGTAGAGAAGATGATTCCTCTACAGGTCAATATTGTTTGCTTTAGTAATTTGCCCTTAAGAATGGTGGGAAAGTTCTACTGTCATCTGTTCATTCTCTCAAATTGATTCCAGTAAAAGCAGTTTTGGCCTGAAAATCAGGAAAGAGTAAGGTAAGAAAATCTACCTATAGTGTCCAGAGTAATTCTCTTGTCTTGTCCACTTCTATCCAGCACCAGTTCTTCATGTGTTTCAGAAACTGAGCTGCTGATCTAACTGTATAGCCTTCACAGTGTGGTAATGGTTACTTAAAGCTACAAGATGGAATTATGTATCTAATTATGTTTGATTTAGACAGTAACAGAATCACCAATTTCTTAAGATGGAATAAGACAACTAATAGCCTACCACACATTCTACAGCTGTCTCCTGAAATGTTAAAAGATCAATAAGTCTGTAAGGTCAGAGGGTGGGGCAGTTGAAAAAAGACAAGAACAACTTGTATTGAAGAAGGGTGATGGAAAGGAGGGAGAAGATGATTAGCTACCTAGCATGACACTTTATCAGGAACACAACACTAACACAGCTAATCCATATAAACCTATTATAGCTAGCAACTAATGGTGGGGGGAAAGCCATGCTCCTGAAACCTGGAAGTAAAGAGAAATCCATCTTGATGTGGATTCTTTATGAATGTGGGCACATTGCAATCAGGTTGAGGGTGAATCTTAAGCTTCTTGTGACTCCAGGAAGCTATTTAAAGCCCTTTAAAGTCTTGGGATGGAAGAAGAAGAAACAGAAGATAAAGTAAATCCTTAAAATGCTTTATTAGCTAAAAATACTTGACACACTGGTTACTATAAGTAAAGAAAATATGGCATGATGTTTTCTCATCAGATTGAACCATGAATAAAATGTTAAATATTGTCATGAAAGGCTATTAATATTCATAGCTAATATTTACTAATCCAAAGAGAAAAAATTATTAAATTTTGGCAGAAAATAAAACCATTTTCTTTTTCTAAGGTTGGTTTATTTTTTTGGTTTGGTTTGTTTTTTTTACATTCTTTCCTTTTGCCTTGCTTTGCAGCTTTAGTAGAAGACTGCCTTCTGTAGACTTTTTTGTGTTAGAAAACAGAACCTACATCTGTTGGCTATCTCAGTGGGTACCTTGCTGATTTTATAGCTAACCTTTAGGAGTTGGGCACAGTGGCAGGAATGCTCCTAACATCTATTGTGTGTCATTTGTGCAGTAAGGATACTGACCTCTTCCCATGAAGTGTTAATCATTGCGCAGTGTAATAGGAGTATGACTTAGGGAACAGTCCTAAACATACCGAAATGGATAGCTGTTTTGTCCACTTTGCACTCAGGATGAATCCTGCAGCTCCTGTCCCCTTTTGTAAAGCAGTTAAGCATTCTTGAGCTGTCTTGAAGCTTAGTGCCTTCCCCCATTGAACTGTTGTCAGGGAAAAACCAAACCTAGTGTCTGTTCCATTGACAGAATTAATAAAAGAGAATGACAGGATACAGAGCAAGCATCATCTCAGAACTACTGTTATGCATCACTCTTCCCCAGCCATGGAAGACACAAGTGCAATTTGCTATGCTGCAACAACCCCCGAGGGGAATTCCTTTAAGTAAAGTTGTCTATTTGTTAATTATATCTCAAGTTTATATCAGAAGTTCTAGTAGAAATATATGTAGCTTTTGTCACCTATTCTCTTACTTTAAGGAAGAAAAAGTTTGATATCAGAGTTCCTAGACTGATGTCAAAAATTACTCTCTTAGTTCAGAGACTTCCTCCCTTGGTTTCCTGTCTGCTGTTTAACTTAACAGAGAACTGCAAAGGTGTGTTAAATTCTCCGGATGTACTTGCAAGACTTACAGCATGATTTTCTTCCATTCACTGCTTTGCTCTGTGATGATGAGTAAGAACACTTAGGAGCTGAGTTTGAACCATCGAATATAGAAGTGATTGGATGCTCAAACCAGCAGATAATATTCTGAATGTACATAGCAGCATGTTCAGGTCAAGAAGTAAGAATTGCAGTATAAAGGAGTTAGAGATTTTTGAGAGTCTTTCTTTCAATTAAACAACAACTAGACCACACAAAACTCAGAGCTGAAAATTAAACCAGCTCAGGTTAGCTAGTGTCTTAACATTAAATCAGTTTTCTGGAGTCAGAGACAAACACTGTAGGAGCTGGATATGAAGCATCTTCCACTTGGAATTTTATTTGGGTAGAGACTTTGAGGTAATTATTATAAAATTACTGGAGATGTTATGGGGAATAGGTCCAAAAATAACATAACATTGGGTTTACTGCTTTGTTATTAATAAAACAAAATTACTGTTTTGTTAGAATAAAATATAGTAAAATACTACTTAAGACAATAGCTCATTTTTTTGCAGAGAAATTAACATTTTTTTGAGAGCAAATAAAATTTTCAAGTTAGAAAGAGCTTATAGAGAGTTAAACCTGTTCCGGATCATTTTTCATCCATTTTTCTTTTTACCACATTAATTAGGCACAATGCCAGGCAGCACAATGGAAAATAAATTTTCTTTAATAGACTATTTTTCTACAGGCACTGCTGGACACATACTGACATCTTCTCTACTTTCCTTCCTTCTGAAGCTCTCTTCATGGCCATATCTTCTATGGGAAAGACTTCTGGTCATGGATGCTTTTTGAGGTCTGTTTCAGTTAGTAAGGCGATTGCTCACACTGGCCAGAATGTTTTGGGTTTTTTTTTGTCTTCAAAGGTACCTTGAGAGTATTTGATATGGAGCAATATTGACTAATATGATACACAAAGAATGTTTTGGAATGTACATTGGTCTGTCCTGCATGCTTTTAGTACCATAAACTGAGGAGTAGAAAACAGGAAAAAAATGGGTTTAATCATGAAAAGAATGCTTCTGCTGCTCAGAAACTTTCCTCTGTAGCTCCTTCTCGTTTCCAACATGACTCTATATAAAGAAAAAAGTGCTTTACTGCAGTAGTTTCTTAAGTTTGTATTTGTGTTTTATGATGCTTTTTGTATCTTTGTGGGACTGGCTGTGTTTGCAAGGCTGTTTTCTTTGGCTGAAATGTTAAGAGCTATTTGCAGACAACTGAGCTGTAGAGAAGGATTTTGTGCGTGTGTGTTCTGCCTGGTTTAAAAGGCTGTAACATCACTTAATTTCAGTTCCTGGCCTGTGGTACCTGTGATTTCTAAAGCCTTCAGTTTGAATTTGTGGTATTTCTGATTTTACTGAAATCTAGTCTACAGTCTGCGTGGATTTAGTAGTGTCTGTTTTTAATTCTGCTGCTGTAGCTTAACTATTAGAGTATGAATAATCAAGTTGAGGTTGATTTAAAAAAATCACTGACTCTTTCAGCATTAGCAATTCACTCAGGAATCAGAGGTGTATTTATTTTCCTTTAAATGCTTTTTCAGTCCTCAGTAAAAGCTTTTGGTTATAAAATGTGATTTATTTGGAACTAAGATGGTAGTAAACAGATAATTGAGTTTAACCAGATTGCTTTTCATGGGTTTGGAATGCATGACCTTGAAAAGATTTTATGTTCTGTTGTAGGCTTTCATCAACTCTAGTAAGCTGCATAGAAGAGGCGACCTCTTCTCTTCCAAAGTCTATTGTCAAGTCCAAAGTCCTCTTTTTAGTGCTGTAATTATTTTTTTTGATATAGTTCAGCAAGTTACTTAGCAAAAATATACCTCTTTTATTGCCAAAGCAGCTATCTTTTAAAGTTTATTGTGTCTGTTAATTTAAACTCCAGTCCCAGTTTCCCCCATAGCCTTTTCAAGAGGATAAAATACTGAATGTTAAAATTAGGTGCTAGGTTTTGACCTTACAGGCTTGTTTTGGATTGAACAAATTTTGTAGCTGCCTTGAGACACTAATTGCATCCATAGAAACTATGAGCGTGCTAGTTACCTAGAGAGCTCCTTCTTTACTTCTCATTTCTACACGTAAAATGAAAAAATTTTGCATGATTACTGGCACCTTCCAGGAAACATGTGCTCCTTTTTGTTTGTGGTCTGAATTGAGTGATTTTGGCCATTTTATATAAGCTCTAAAACTCTTCAAATCTTTTAGGCATAGCATAATAGCTGCATGTGTTAGACTTGATTTCTGTACAGTATCTCAGAATTGACTTGTATAATTGGAGACTCAACAATGTATGGAGTGCATATATATAATCTTATACAGTAATATAAGAAATAATAATACTACTAATACTCAACATGGTGCATAACCTGGGCTTTCTAAACTAAAGGGAATTAGCTTGAGGAGTATAGGGGGACCACTTTCCCATGAATCTTAACTGTATATTCAGTTGATCCCTTAACTAATATGCTTTCATTGCTCTGCAGTGGGAGGGGCATGGCCTCAGAGAAGATTGTAATAACAAAATTGTAACAAGAAAAGGTAATGGCAGGGACAGGAATGCCTCCATTACAGAGATGGTGCTTCTGCTCAGTGCTTCCAGGTCAGTCTCAACCCTTTTGTGAGCTGCAACAGTAAATGCTTTGGGAGAGGATGGAATCTATAGTTCCAGACTGCTTTCAGTCTTTTCCTTTCTAGTTGTGTGCCAGTTCCAGATGGTAGGCTTAGACCTGGGAGAGTACACTTAAATAGGTTTTTTTCACAATTATCTAATTCCATAATTTGTATTCTACACATAGTTTTCCTTGCATGAATTTTTTATATATAAGAATTCAGTGAGACTGAGTGGAGAAATTTAGGACATTTTTGTATAAGGGAAGTGACTTTCATATCATTGTTTACAAGAGAAGGAAAAAAGACCTATACTCCAAATGAATTGCACACAGAAACCTACATTTGAAGTTGCAAGTAAAAAAGATATTTAAGGTTTTGTTCATGGAAAATACAGTACATCTTCCACTACTTAGCTTCATGTGTATAATATACAGTCTTACTTGAAAGTCTTTGTTGCAGTGGAACAGCTTTTCTTAGAGTATACAAAGCTTAATATTACTGTCTGGCACGCATCCTGCTGAAGGACCTGGGAAGTGTCAGAAGTTTCATTTCCCAGGCTGAAATTTCTTCTGTTTCTTGCATGTTTGTATGGGAGATGATACAGCACATGCCATACAGGCATTTTTGTGTATGCTATATACCTGCTGACATCATTCTTTATTGTAGTGTTTCTTCACCTTCTTTAATCTAAAGTGATTTTACAGATTACAGAAAAATAAGAGATGCCAGTGTGGAGTAAATTTGAGCATAAGCTGCATCATTTTCTTCAATGGTTTCTTCCAAGGAGCAGGCCAAGAGCTAAGCCCTGAGAGATGTAACAATAGCAGCAGCTGTCCTTGCATCCATTAACGCTGATGGAGGTTATTTGCTTCTCCTTGCTATGGGGGGTTGAAACTGGCTAATAACTTCTGTTAATAACTTTTTATTTCATAGTGGCAGGATGCATGTAGAAGTTTAGTATAAGAATTAAATGGAAATTGATACTAAAGAGAGTAGAGAGTGCTCAGTCCATGTAAGGCAGCTGATTCTCTATTTCTTTGCTCTTTCTTTTCTCCTCTGCCTCTTTTTAAAATGCTTCAAGAGAAGATTCTGAAGCTTGGTAGTTTTCCAGCTAGTAGGCTGAAGCTGCACTGAAGCAATTCCTTAGCTGTAGTTTGTTACCCTGTGGTTCAGGGTTACTATTCTCTTGTGTTACCATGTTAGATGAAAGTTTGTTGTTCAGACTTGGTACAAGCAGGAAGGACTTTACCTGTATAGTGAAGGTGTTTTCATTATGTAACTTCTTTTATAACTCTTTTCTATGTATATGAAATGTAATCACTTTGCAAAAGTGGCAGTCACCTAAAAAATTACGTACAAAGGCTCTTTGTTATTTTAACTAGGTAATATACAGTTGGATTATTTCAGACACGTACAAACCAATTTAAAGTTGAAAGCTGATGTTTTCCCTTAAGTCTATTGATATTTATTGACTGATAGCTATGTGTGAATTGTTACATTTTCAAGGAGAAAAATTCTTTCATGCCTTCAGTTATAAAAGAAATGTTTAATAATCTCCATTTGTTTGACTCAGAGTTGGCCCTTTTTTATCAGAGATTTGCTGTCTTATTTTTTAGAAGCCCATTGTTTGCTTCTGAAAGGTTCCTGATGGAGCTTTAACAGGAGACTAAATTTGAACAGCCAGAAATATTTGAGTATAAAGTGTGCTAATTCTCACTCTAGATTGCTTAAATTTTAATCTCACGAATGGAAGAAAGAAAATTGAAGATTTATTCCCTCTCCTCCTTCTGCAACTTTTGGCATTGAGTTTATTCCCTACTAGCAAAATTCTATATGTACTACTGATTCTCTATTACCATCATTATTACTTGGGTACTATACATAGCAAAATTTACTTCTGCATCAACTTTAGGAAATCAAATTTCTTTCAACTTATATGTAGAAAAAAAAAGTTATATACTTGGGTGTTTTCCATGCAGACTGTTCTAAAAATGTTTCAAGTATTAGATTGTTGTGATTCTTGTATTAACTTTCATTTGATGAAAATAATGTTTACTTATTCCTTAGTGATTTTGAGTTGTATAAATCTGGTTTCTGGTTAAGAAACAATCAATAGTCTTACTTATGCAGAAACAAGAGAGTACTGAAAGAAAGCTTGAAACCTTACGTCTTGTTCAGACTTTTACTCTGTTTCATGGTCTTTTTGTGTAACAGTGCATGAAGAACCAGCTGTAGGAAACATGCTGATTTAAATGGGTATTTTTTCCTAAACTCTACTATATTGCATGTAACCTGGGCTGAAACTAAGCTCATCCCACAGAGGGTTTTCTCAACCTGGATGATGTAGATCCAGCTCAGATTCCTCTGTGCTATGATCCTGGTACTAAGGCTTGCTTCTGCTGTGCTAGCTTAGAGTGTTTGTACGCATGGGCTAAATACACTTATATTTATCCTTGTTCCCATTAATGAAAGGACTTGAGACTCAATAAAACCCTGAATAACATGGTCTTACCTCATAATTGTCTCTATGTTTGATTACAGACCTCCTGAGGTCCCTTCCAGGGTGAATTTCCAGTAGCAATGTGACTCGTTAGTATGCTGCAGTTGTTGGTTCATGGTAGTTGACACATCCCATCCGTTAAAATGATGATGTGATAACTGTTTACTACTTGTTCAAGCGGTTGGCATTTGTAGTAACACCAACTAATTGGAGGACTTTGTAGCTCATACATCATTGAATGAATGAGAATTAATATTGCTTAGTAAGGTAAATTTAATATGCATGGAACTTGAATGCAGTAAAACAACCTATGATTACAGTTGTAACAATGTCATTAATATCCGTGTAGTATTAGAATTGTATAGCTAATTGTATATGTGAAGTATAAATCTAAACTAGGTCTACTGATCCAAATATTTGACTAGTCACCTGATGATGATGACCAGGTACTTGATAGATGTGTCTTCCCACCCTTCGTACAGTTGAGAAATGTAACAGTTACCATTTCTTCCTAAATCCAGGTCCTCACCTTGGCCCAAAGTGTTGAAGTCAAATTAATAGAGAGGGAGCAGGGAAAGTGCAGATTGAATGACCTTGAGAGTGAGCCAGATGTCAATACACCATGTTTATTAGCTGGGAACACTGCTTGGTTATCCCTGGGGGTGGTTTCATGATCCGCTTCAACCAATCTAACATCACACGACCGCTGCCTGTACGAGCTTGCCTTCCCTCTGCACTGATCCAGCTCACCACCAGTACAAAGCAGGCGGCAGGAATGCGGTATATGGAGAGGAGTCTGCCTTTTCAGCTGCAGCACTGGGTGCTAACAGCAGTCAGGTTCAGCTGGACGTGGTAATACAGACTCTAGTTGCCGCTGATACACATTCTCCTCAGGACTCTGCTTTCAAAGAGGATGGGATGTTCTCTCCTTAATGCCTCACAAATCCACAAAGCTCCTCGATCTGCCATGCTGTACGTCTGTATTTGGAAATGTTGCAAATGATAATATCATTCTGTTGGTTTGAGAGAAGGTGGCAATTGGTCTGGTGCCCCAGTTGGACACAAAACCCAGGCTTTAGGCCTGGTGAATTTTAGTCCATTAACCTGTGGGTTATTGGCCCTGCATGTTTCTTCTACACCAAATTCTACTGTGCATTTTAAAATCCATCAGGATTTTTTTCCAGTGACCTTCCCCTTCTACCACATTGAGGAGAATGCGACAGGATAAGCAGCGTTAGGGTGTTTGTATTTCTTCTATTACAGGCAAAAAAAAATTATTCTTCCTTTATTTTTTTTTTTTTCCCCCAAGAGGCTGAAACCTCTGTGCAAATTAAAAATCTGATTATGCAAAGTCTGAATCATCATTAGTTCCTACTGAGGAATATTCTAGACAAAGGAAATAGACCTTCCTGATGATGTTTTTTCTATGTAACCCATTCATTTCAAAATACGAATTAATTGAAAACAAAACAATTTGCCAAACAGGATTGTTTTCCATTGATGTTCTACCTTAAGGAAAAACAATTTTCAATAAAAATTAATGTAACTTTACATTTCTATATTTTCAAAAAGAAATATTTAGGGTTTTCATTAAAAAAAAATATTTTTTCAATATTATGTTCTAAAGAAGAAAAATCCTAAAATCAAAATACTATTATTTAAACTTCAGATAATGACTTTGAACAAAAATTAAGATGGTAGAGGCAGATAGTTGAAAATTTTCCACTGCTGAGGAAATATTTCAGTATTTTAGACCTTTTGCTGACCTGAGAAAGTAATTTCATACAGCGCTTTTCACAGGAGTTTACAAAATACAGAATCTTGCTTGTTTTAGGCTGCTTTTAAAACCTAAACCCAAACGTATTTTCAGGTGACTGTGTAGCCATGAGAAAAGATGAAATCAGTGTCTCCTGTAGTACTGAACCTTGCCAAAATCTTGGTTTGGACACTTTATTAGTAGATAGATATTTTAGAGACTAGTAATTTTGACCAGTGCTGTACAATAATATAAGAAAGCAGTGTCTGCTCAAAAAAAACATCTTGTCCATTTAGGTTGGCAAGAACACGTGGCAAGGCAGGGGGATACAGGAGGGAAAAATGTCATGTCAGAATCTCAGGGAGGGCTGTGAGCAAGAGCCACAGACGGAACCAGAGTCTAAATATTGGTCTAGGGATGTAACAGAGGAGTTCTGTTTAACTGCGAGACTTCAAGTGGAGAAGGGGGGGCAGAGCAGCTTTCTCCCACAGGCTTTACACTGCATGTTTTAGCTCTCCTGTCACTGCTGTGGAGAATTCTCTCATCCTTCTTGCATCACTTTCTTTGTGCTTTTTTTAGAGCAGACTGTCTTTTGAATCCTACAGTGTGGTGGGATCTTTTGGAAGGATATGTATTTGCTTTCATTGGGAAATTACGTGTTTTTACAAACTTTTATTTACCTTTTTGCACTTAATTTAGTTTATCTTATGGTTTGCTTCATTCTGTATCAGGTGTTTGTTTTTTTTCTTTTGTGCCCCCTACCTCCATCTATTTTTCCTGAATTTCTAGCTACTACTGGACCTAATCTTACATCACTATGGAGGCCCGGCAGCTGTACCTAGGCAGGTACAAGGAAAAGAAAGACTTGGACTAGAGGCACACCTTGTACTGAACAGGGTGCTTACAGGGTGCCTAGAGGCCGTTTGCCCAAAGAGAAGAGGTTACATAATGGGGATCAGTCTCTGGACAAGTCTGATACCTTCTGGTATAAAAACTGGAAACGAAAGCTCTCCTTCATAGTATGAATTGCTTTGATAATCTTTCGGGACTCTGTTGCTACTACTGTTCACTTTACTGCCACAAAAGGGGCAGAAATTTGTAGCCCTAAAATTTGTTCCTTGAACATACAGAGAAAGATGAAAAATATTTCTAGGTTGTTTAGTAAACAACATAATCCACTTCGCTTATATGGTTCTTTCTATATTGTTTGGGGAGATTACTACCAAGTTGCTTTCTTTTTCTGTTGAAGTTTTCCAGAGATCTTTACAATAGGCTTATACTTTATAGGGATTGTTTGTGTTTGGAAACCATAACATTTGTGTATATAGGTGGTGTGGGGGGTTAATCTTACAAGAATTCACAGACCTTGTGGGCTGAAGTTAATCAGCTCTGCTATACTCATAGGCAAACTGTAAAATTGTATTTGCAGGTGTTGCTTGTATAAAGCCAAATGTAACTGCTAGAGGAGTCAGCAGGAAATCTGATTCACTTGTATGTGAACCAAGTTCACAAACGGCTGCAGTGATTAGCAGCGTGACTTTTGTATGTCCAGCTGTTCTCCTGCAGAAAGTCTTAGAATGGTTCTAGAACCTGTCATCAAAAATTTGTCCTATTATTGCAAAGGTTGAACTTGTCCCATGTAGAATAGTACTTAAATCACAGTCAGTAGCCCCAAGCTTCTTACTTTCTTTAAAGTCAGATTTGACCAAAACATTAGCAGCCAGCGTGGCTTTTTCCTTTGCTTAACCACAGGGTACAAATCTCAGGTTTTTACTGCTGCTAATCTGTCGCTGAATCCCACTGAGGAGAAAAGGTTGCTGCATAATGATTTCAAATAGGTCTTTAAAATTAGAAAGCAATGTGTTTATTGGGAAAATATACAATGTTCTTGTTCTTTGATATTAAATTTGAAAGTTTTGCATTAGAAACAGCCTGTGGAGCATTAGGTTGACTGTGCTGCAGTATTTTTTAGAGTCAGAAATTACTACTTTTGGGAACTGACAGCATAGTTACGGTTTTGGGAGGAAACACCAAACTACTAAGGCTGGGAATGTCATTTGATTTTGTTTTGTTTTTATGATCTTCTCAAGAATTTGATAATTCAGTGTCTACTGGAATGTTTACACATACAAGTAACTGTGGCATCTTTATAAAAGGCTTCTGAGCAGGCTATTTTCTTTTCAAGAAAGCTATTTGTAGTTCTTCAGTTTACAAATATTTGTGCATGTAAATTGACCTGCTGAGGTATTTATAAGCTAAAAATCTGTATTAGTAGCATTGCAGAAACTTTTTTGTCCTTAAAGACCTTATTTTAATAGCCAAACTATTTGTATATATTCATAAAAATTTATATATGATTTTTCTCCCACTAATCACTGACTAGAGAATTATTATTATTACCTTTGGTTTGCTGGAATTAGTTGTGACATTTAGAATGTACGTATGCAGGAGCTGATGTGAATATTCACCTGCATGATTCCTATTGATGTTAACAGAGTAACACAGCAAACTCCTTTAGGAGACAGATAATGAGTCCAGGGAAGCCAGGGTGTATGTTCCCTGGTAGGTTGTGGAAGGTTCTGTCTTCTGGTGCAATCAGCACTCCTAGACAGTTGCATGTACTCTCTCTCCATCAGTACTGCAGGAACTGGCTGCAGTCAAGATCTCTGCAAAACTCCGGTAATTATCTGCAGTGTCAGTAAGACAATGCAATGTGCTGAATGCTGCTGCTGAGAGAAGAGTGTGCTGAGCACATTGCTGGAAATATCCATGACTGACTGCTGAAAGAAAAAGGGATATTCTCTTAAAAAAAGACCTGAAACTTCTGACGTGTTGTAGAAAGTTAGCCGTTATTTAGGGACACTTAACACTGAATCAACTTTGGAAACATAGCTGAGGTTTTAATATTGTAAATAAATGAAGCCTTTGGGAAGTTAACGTGTTCTACTGATTACCTGCAGATTTAAGATGAACTCACAGTGAACTTTTTTTTCTGTGTTCTTCCACAAAATATTGAATCAGTGCCCCTGAAAACTAAGAAGAGTATGTCTGTCTTGCTGGTTGGCTGCTTCAGAACAAAGTAGTTCAGAAGCACAATGAAAAGCAGTCATTGTTTTCTCTTATCACCTTTGTGCCATATGTTCATTTACACAATTCAAACGGTGACTGTGTAAGACTATCCAGTCTTCTGCACAGGATGGTGTGGAACTGTGGAAAAGGTTTCTGACAAGTGTTTGCGGTAGCTCTTGAATTTGGAACTCAGTTGTACAGTCAATTTTACTTATGCCACTTTTTTTTACAAGACGTTGCTAAAGTAATTAGAGCCCGTAGGCTGTGCACAAGGTACTTGCTAATTCCATCTATGATTTGTGGAACTTCATGGTAAAACAAAACCATGATTTTTAGTATATGCATTAGTATAAAGTAAAAACCTTTGCTGCTTACATGACCGTGCTTTGCCACATAACTTTCTCATGCCCTGCTTAGCAAGGCTAAATACCTACAACTCTGAAATTGCTATTGTTTGCTCCACAGCTCTTTTCCAGCAGAAATCTGTTTCTCCTTCAGCTTTCCTCTTCAATGGCCATTGCTAAAATTTCTGAAAAAATGGTAACCATGTTTCATATGAATGATAGCAAGGCAAGCATATTAGTGGTAAAAAAAATATTTTGTGGTCAGTTTGGGGGTTTATTTTATGTGTTTCTTTGTTTTAAGAATGCTACAGTTGAAAGATGTTGAAGTGTGGAATGTCTCAGGCATGGCAGAACTGAATGGCAATGCTGAGTGAGTGATGCAGCTGGAAGTACAAAACAAATGTAATGCAATTTATTTGGCTTTTGTGACTTGCACTCATTGGGAAAATCTAAGGTACTTATTATGTATGACAAATGTGCTAGTGAATCCAGGCTTGGAAACATAATTTTTGATTGCTGTTGGGAATACTATACTTGATTTGATGGAAAAGATTTGCCAAGAGCACAGTGAGAATTGCTATGTCATTTAATAGATGCTTAAAAGATGCAGTAGAGTAGGAGATGTGGGGGAACTCTATTAGGCAAGTAGTTACTCTAAGTCCCAGTGATGCTAGATTGCTAATACTGTCAGTCCCTTTATCTTCTGATTGTCTCACTTGCAAGATTTCTGTTTACATCATTTTAGAAGCTGCAATGCTTGAATGTCCAGGATCCTGTCACTATAATGGGAGAATTATCCATGTACCATTAGCCAGCTGACTTTAAAGTAGCATAAAAAGTGTTTTTTTTTCTAGTACAGATGGTAGTAGAACTCTCTTACACTACTTTGTATGTATATTTACCAACTGGTAAGCCTAAGTCAGTGACTGTTTTCTGATTACATGCATCTCTTCTGAGAGTTGTTTGATTACAAGACATATGACATTTGAGCAACTGGTGACATATATACAAGTGATATTTACTAACTTTTGTATGCAAAATTTTGAAGTGTCATACTGGATTTCTTTTAAATATCGTTGCTTAATCTTACAGTACACTCTGTGTGTATGACAGATACCTGTGTTTTTTCTAATAGCATCTCATAGACTATCGTGAAGAGACAGCCTCTGGTCATGAGTGCAAATGTTAACATCAAGGCTGCCAAAGGAATGTTTTGAAACTCTAAGAGTCCACCTCTGTTTCTCTACCTGAATTTCTGTAATATTTGTTGGCTTTGTAGAAGGGAATTGTCTCTTTCATTGCGATTCTAAAATAAAGTAAGATTTGAATATTGGCTTATGTTTGAAAGGGAAGTGTAATGTTAGACTGAAGGAGGGCATTTTTTGAAGTAGAAGTAACTGTAAAAGAGACTGGCAAATTAGTGAAAGAATGGCACACAAAAATAATGAATAAAAGAATAAAGGATATAACTAAGCAAGATTAAAGGGATAAAATGTCTAATGCGAAGGACTGGTGATTTCTTTTAGCCATGTTGGCAATAATAACAAGTTTCTTGTGGGCAGTCTCAGTCAATTTTAGACATTGACAAATAATGCTGTTCTTTAAGTAGAATTTACTAGGCACAGAGAACAAATTAGATTCTTATTGTAAGCCTAGAGGTCTGCTAATAAGTAACTCATGTGATTTTTTTCTCTAAGATGCAAGTCTTAGAATTCTCCACTGAAGAATGAACAAATAAAGTCAACATTTGTTCATGAGTGAAAAGAATTCTCTGTGTTCTCAAAGTGCTTAGTGGGCTGGCTAAAACTGATGTGGCCTATCATCTTTCACAATAAATATTCTTCCTTGGAGAAGAAAGGTGAGAGCACCGGGGGCAGGAGAAAATGGAACTTTTTCCTTTGCCATGACTGTTTAGTGGTGAATAATGGCACACATATACAAAATTCAAGATACAAAACTGACATCGCACCTGTTGCTCTGCTGCTACGATATTTTGATGATAGAACTGACATCTCCTTATGGTATTTGAAGGATGTGTTTAGCTTGCTGTGTCAGTATCCGACTTGTGTTACTGTGGCACTTTGTTACCCGTTTATGAGGATGGACTTCCTGGTGATTCTGTCTGAGTCGAAGTAAGTTCTGAAAAGGAGCAGCCCTTTCCAGCTTGTTGCATCTGACCTTTCAGAAGCTGAGGTTCCAATTTCCTGATCCAGATGGTAGAGGAAATCTTTCTAATAGGGTAAATCTCTACAGATGCAAACAGTTCATTAATAATTCAAATTGCCTGAATTAAGACAGTCATTCCATTCTTTATTCTATGTTTGAATTAGTGTAATCTTATTTCCTTTATTTCCTGTACTGCCTTTACGAAATCTTATTTTGATACAGCATATGATTAGGCCATGCTATGAAATAACATGTTGTAAGTGTTCTATTGAATGACTTTGGTCATAATGAGTTAGACGCTGAAGGCTAGCATGTATATCAAAAGAAATATTTACGTATGAAGCCCAGAAAGAATAGCCTGTGTTATTTGTGATATCCAATCAATAATTTGCAGTCAACTCTCGGTGTGATAATTAATCTGGTCTAACAGTAATTTGGATAAGAAACTTCCAGAGATAACTAGGTCTTATATTTAGTATTTTCTGTATATATATAGTTTTACATAATTTGAGTGCTTCTTAAATATTAACTGCTCTAGCAGTTCATTTTAAAACTGCACATGGTATTTTGTCCTAAAAATGAGGTAAAGTTGTCGGCAGGTTTTTTGTTTGTTTTCTTTCGTTTTCTCATTTGTAGAAAGAAATGGGTTTATATGAGAAAGATAAGAACGCGCTGCTCAGTTCACTAAGATATAGATGTGCAACTCCTGTGTGACAAATACACAAAGATTTTCTAGTGATTTAGGAAAAGAACACCCAAAGCCCCCAAAAGAAAAAGCAATGCAGGTAATGGAACCTGGTGATATGCTGAACAGGAATCTTTGTACTGAATTATTAAAGGATGTGGTTATATAATACAAACTTCATTACGTGACTGGTCCCAGCCTTTCTAGATAACAAGAAGGCATTTGGTCTAATTCATGTTCGCTTGCACTGTATCCTTTTTATTAACTCTGAAATACATTGATTTTTAGATTTAGCATACTATTCTACATGTGTAACTGCAGTAGCTAAGGAAGTAAGTGAACACTTTTGCCTATAATTCTAACCTTTATTAAAAATAAATTAATACTAGAATAAGGCGTAGGTTTCCACCCAGTATTGCTTCAAGTTCTAAATTTGCAATTTGCAAATGAACAACTCTTTCACCGCTAGGTTTTTTGAAGTTAATCTTGTGCTTGCACTTTGTGCATTAAAAGTATCCTCTCTCACACAAATTGGAATAGCCACATCTAATAAAGAGTCATTAAAGATGCTAAATTACAAAGAGCAGCAGATTATCACACTGATTTCTGTAATAATATTTAAAGAAGGAGTTTCTGGTCAATGGGAAGAATATGGAATTGAATGGTATCACTTAAACTTTATGGAAAAGTAATTTTTTTTCTCTCTCTCAATGTCCATATAAGAAATCAGATGATTAGAATGCAGATTCATTCCAAAGCTCATGTGCAGCTTCTGTACAGAACTCTGAGTCAGAAATGCCGGTTAACCCAAACTGAACAAGAATGGACTCTTGCAGTACAAGAAACAGGAGAGCCCTGCAGAATGAGGCCTATAAAGCTGATCTGAGCTCAAGTAGAGGTGAAGGACCCTACTGTTCAATCAAGAAGAAAAGCTCTTAAATACTTACTTGGGTTCCCAGTGTTTGGCTTTTGGCCATAACTGTTTAATCAGAATGCTGCCAATAACCTTTACTAGTGCCAACAGGGCTCGCTGGAAAAGTGGGAATTGTAGGTAAGAGTCAGAACAGGTTTGCATATATTTTTTTCTGGATAGTAAAAGTATAAATCCACCAGGCCGCTTCAGTTCTTTGTCTCATAAATATTTCTTTGAAACACAGAAAATACCCCCTCTTTTTTAGCTTCTTGTTTTCAGTTAAAGGGATTTTATTAGGGAGGGGCAGAATTGTTTGTTTTAAAGTATTAAAATATTCATTTCCCTAATAGACAGGAGAGTGTTCTAGTGTTGCCTTACATTTGGTTGCACTTTTTGAATTCTACAAAACTGGAAAGTAAAGTAACAGCTGAGCATGAAACCCAGAGACCTGCCCCATCTCACCCACTGCAGTCACTGTAAATACTGTTTCTGCAAACATGAGGCACACAGCACTCTGAGCGACCAGGCATTGTGGCTTCTCTGTGTCAGATAGCAATGGTCAGATTACGTGAACATGGAAGTATTTCCACATCCACTTGTGCTCACTGGCAGAGGCCAAAGCACTTTGAATGCTGTTGAGGAAGATCAGGTTTATTGGTGGATAGCAAGTAAGGACAGTGATTGTAGAGATCTCATGTTTTAGAGAATAGGGGAGGTACGAGTGGAGTAACTGAGAAAGGGGAGAGAACTTGCAAGCGGCCGAGACAGTTCTGTTAATTATATTGCTTTTCTTAATTTTTTTAAAAGCCATAAGGAACCGAGAAAGAATAAAACTGAGATTTGATAAATGATCACCTAGATGTTGTTGGCTAGACTTCAGTATGAATAAAAAATTATTAAAGTGCTTTTGAAATAGATTTGACTTTTGAAAAAGAAACAGAATGTGGTTTTGCTCTCTTTCTTACATCATGATCTGGCAAATGAGATACACTTTGGAAGAACAAAATGTAGGTGAGATAGCAGGGTGACAGCACATCTAATTCACTGTCAGAAATTTCCAGAGGGTATCAGAATCGTGTTCTGTATTTGTTTCTGCATGTATAAAAGGGAAAGTTACATAAACCTTTAGGTTGATATTATTTAATTTGCTCAGTACTTGTCAGGGGGATATGTTATAGCTCCTTACCATCTCCACAGCATGTCCACTTCAAGCATTGCCTAATGAATTCTTACACCATTTGTTACGCACCACGTGACTTTGATTGGGTCAAGTTAGTGTATATTGTGCAAATGGAGTGTGGAAAGGGGCAGCAGTAATAGGAAATCATTCACTTGGTCACTGAGGGAATCCTTGAGACAGTTATGGATGGGCTAAAATGAATGCATTGTGATTTCCAGACCTTTGTACTGAGAACCTTCTGATATGTAGAGATTCATTAGTTACTCTTCTGTGATAAATATAATGGAAGCATGAAATGAGGTACTTTTTTGCTTTGCTTTAAAAATGTTAAAAGTGACATTTTTCCTCTATATGAAATTGGATCTACAGATATGATAGCTGTTAAGGTAGCTTGAGGGTCAAACTTATTTGAAAAACATCTTCATGTACAAAATTAATTTTAAAATTTCTGAACTATATTTTAAAGGGTTGGGTTTTTTTCTGTGATTCTGACTTTTCTGCTTTTCTATTGAAATTAATAATGAAAGCACAGAGTAAAAATGAAATCTAGCCCATTCTGTCCATAATATGAATCTGTTCAGACTGACAAAGTTTTCGATGTATATTTTTTCTTGACATTGTTTTGAGGAGTATTAGCTATGTATAACTTTTCCTTATGTGTTTGTGTGTTTTGGTTTGGGATTTTTTTTTTGCTTTTCTTTAAACTCTGCTTCTGCTTCTCCTTCTTGCAGGACTGGTTGTCTTTTCAGGCAAGCCTCTTCTCCTTTTTGTCCCAAATAAACTGTGCCGTCAGTCTAAATTTACTTGATCCTGAAGCTAACAAAAAAAACTCGTATGACTGCTAATAGAAAAAAAAGAAAGCCATAGAGCCTGCAGTTACCATGCCAACACTGTTCCCTGGGGTGTAGCCACAGAGAGATGGATGCTGTGAAATTAAGATCTGTGTGATAGGTAGGGAGGTACCTTTCTGTGTGGCTGTGCACTACTGCAAGCTTTCATGTACACGAAATTTTACCTTTTGTATGTTTAATGTTACCCATTAATCTGGTCTTTCTGTTGTTCCTTCTCCCTCTGTGTGCACCCTACGGTTTCCTGTTTTGGTGGAGTGTGAGAGAACTTGGCATTTCAAAACAGAAAGTGTATAGTAAGTTCTATGAAAAATGGATTATAAAATGGATGTGATACGATAGAGTGGCTTCTGACTCAGATTCTGCCTCCCATCTAGTTTTCTCTGTAAAGTTGTTGGACTTATAGTCTGCACTCCTTTACTTTGGACATGCAGTCTATTTGTGGTGATGAGCAGAATGTTTCACAAGAGCACCCCTGGCAAAACACACGACACAGTGATGCAGGACATAATTTACTTTAAGTGTGTTTCTGTGCTTATATGTGATTTTTCTGCACTTGCCTGTAGCTTTTATTTAGGTATTTGTCAAGTACTGAAGACAAACTTTATTTCTTTTAATATTCTAGATGTATTTACCTAAAGCTGCATTTTCCTTTAGAGTCACAGTTTACTCTTCACTCACTCCTTACTTAGATTCAAGGAAAGGGCATTGTTCCATATCTCCTCTCTCCTATTCTGTGTTTACAATATCTGGGGTGGGGGACATGATGAGATTAGGGAATACAGTTTTCAGTAGGTTTTTAATCACATCAGAAATCTCTAAGGCCTTCACAGACTTTGATTAGAATTTTATGTTACAGTTCTACAGTGTTGTCCTATTTGAATGTTTTGATTTAATGGCTGCTTTGGAAAGCACCTTTGAATACCTTCACAAATACACTCAGCTCTTGAATCAAATCCTTTCTATGAGCTAAAGAGTTCAATTGTTTGTTTGGGTTTTGTTGTTTTTTTCTGCTTTTTGTTTTTGTTTTTCAATCCTTCACTCACAAACACAAAATACAGACAGAGCTGTTTCTAACATGGTAAGCTTGCTGAGTTTCTTTGAACTTTCTTGGAAGTCTATGGGCTGGTTATGTAAGTGGAAATTCTGTGGGACATTTTACTAATTTTCAAGTTACTGAGAATTTACTTTGTGCATTAGAACTTGCAGCTCATGCAGCTCCAAAATTTAATACTCTGTTTAGATTTTTCTTAGGTCACATTAAAGAAAAGAGTCTTTAATTCAAAATCAGCTAATTAAAAAAATCTAAATTGCAATGTTTTTGTATACTGATTTTTGCTAAAGGCATAAAGCAGCAGAATGAAATAAATGGTAACTATGATTCTATAATGTCCTGCTGAGGTTTCCTTCCTTCCAGACCACATGGTTACATGGTTACACTAAATGTTCAGCACAGCACTTTGTGTTTATTATTAAGTAACTCGGCCAACAAGATAACTAAATCTATTAAAGGGATTGATAAATACTGTAACTAAATTGACCTGCTAGTAGATAGAAGTTTATCAACCCAAAACATGTGGATTGTGCTTTAGATCTACTGGGTACAGTTGTGTATACTGGAGACTTAGGAATTAAAGTTTAAAGATAACTCAGATACTTCGGTCTCCTTTAAACTAGTGGTTTCTTCTGGGAGTGTTTTTCTGAGATGGTAGCCAGGGCTTCATGTATTTAAATCTTTATGTTGCACCAGGCTCAATGAAGTTGTTCTTGACATCTGCAGGCATCACATTAATGAGGCTAAACTGTAGAAAGGGGGCTGAGTGCAGCAAATGTAATTAGGAGCCGCTGCATAACAGTTGTATTGACACATACTGCAAACAGAAACAATAGAGATAGAATGAGCTCTCATTTTGTATGATATATGGATATTTTATGTCTGATGCACCTAATTGCCTGTCTTAGATCTATGTCTCATAAATACAGTCTGCCTTGAACTGCCTTGTTTGCCTGGTAAGCTGTTTTTCCATGACTCCATACGATGTATGAATTCCTTGAACAGCTGAGGCCGGCTCCTTACTTGTCCCCAGAATTTGACTGTGAAAGCATGGGAATTGTGACTTAAAATTTTCATAGCCCCAGTCTTTTCCTGTAAAAAAGATTAATTAATTAAGGTGAGGGGAAGGATATGGAGCTCTAAGTTATAAAAACTTTTTCATATTTGTATAAAATTCCCTTGAACAGATTATACTCTTGAGGTTGTAGTCTGCAGGGATTGTGTATTGATCAATTGTATAAATGTAATCAACTTTTCACAATTAAAACATCCATAAGTACGTATTGATTTTGCAGATTTTTTTCTTGTAAGCAAAGAAGCTTTTGACTCGAATCTTAATATCATAAGTTTTGGATTTCTGTTGGTCTTTCAACAACTGAATTGCATAAGTCCAAATTCAGCAGCTGGACCTCAAATAAAACCTCTGTTGCCCTGTGGAATGACAGCATGTTGTTATCCTCGAATGCCTGCTCCTACTATCTTAAAAAGAACTCTGCTATTACATTTGTGACCCAGCTTGGAGGAAGACTTTGTTTTTCAAAACATTTTCCTTTGGTCATACTAATGTTAATGAACTAAGCTAGCCTCAAATTTAATAACTTTATAACAAACAATATGTATAAATTTACTTTCTGTAGAAAGTAATGCACCTTTTGCAGGTACTTTAATGGAAAGAAGCCAGGCAACATCAGGACGTGACAGCTAGATGAGTCGTGGGTAGCTGAAATTAGGCAGAAATTTTTAGCCCTAACTAGTGGTTAATGCAAAGCTTTTAATTGTGAATCACAGGAACTCAGCTTGCAGAGAGTATCTTTCCATCATGTATTGTGAGGTAGAACACCTGGAAACATGATTTAATTGGCAACTCTAGGCACTACATCTACCTACCTTCCACTACCCAGGAAATGAGCTTGGTATTCTGATGGATGAGTGAAGACATGCCTCTGAATTAAAGCGCATCAGATTGTCTGAATGCGGAAATTAACCACCTGATTGAAAGTGTGCCTCATAAATATTAACTCTAACTGTATTGTAAAAATAGAAAGCATATTGCAACATGTAGTTAATAAACAGATACCGTCTCTTTAGCATGTTTTACCCTTTATCCACTCCCATTTTCTTCAGGAATATTTTCAGCAGATTGTCACTTGACTTTTTATGTAGTGGATTCGTTTGTCAAATAAAGACCAGAACTTTGGACTTTGCCACGTGATGCTAGCGTGTGCTTGTGTGCTAATCTTTATGTGCAGAGCTGCTTTCAGGCTTAAATCCTGAAAGGTAGACTTAAAATGGAGATTGTACATTACTAAATAAGACTTAATTTGCAAAGGAAGAGTGAAAGAGAAAATCACAGTCAAAGAATGGGCTAAAAAGGAGCTGGAAACAGTTGATCATAATTCAGTGCTGGCAGTAGGGATTATAGTAAAAATGTTACCAGTCATATTAAACTGGCAGTGGGTTGCTCTCATAGGAATCTCTTTGAATATTTAAAGCCAGTGCAGCAGAGTTACGTGATTAGCATTTCCCAAGATGATAGGAAAGTCTGTTGAGTATCCCCATGCAATTCTAAAATCTAAGAATAAAATTTACATCACTTAATTACTGCCCAAGCAAAAAAGCTGGAGTTGAACTATATGTCTGAGGAAATAGTTAAGACTTCTATAATGTGCTTGTAATTTCTGCTATCAGGGGAAGGTAGTTCCAAGTTTTCCTCTGATGCTGCCTGACACATCTCAGTGCTGCTTGTTTTCTTGCTATTGCTATTTGGAAAGCTGGTTGGCTCAGCCCTGCTAGCAGATCTTGATAGCTATTGACAAAACAAAACAAAACAAACCCCTGAACTGTCTGGATGTCTTATGTTGATGTTGGTACTGGTAATGAGGTAGCTGTACTTAAGGAAGCACCAAATTCTTCAAATTAATAATTTATTGTCTCTTTTTGAGAGGTGTTGTCTTAATGCCAGTACTTAAAATTTCATTTAGTTAACGTTAGTTGTCAGAGCACTTGGACATTTTCTGTAATTGTCACTCTTTAATGTCACTCTTTACAATAATACTGTTGAATATGTTTAGCTATGAAGAGTGTGGTCACAGTATTCAAGAATTAAAATGATGGTTTTGCAGCTCACCTTGAAAAAATGTATATATGACACTATCAACATAATCCATTGACACATTGGGTAGGGTCGGTCCTAACATATAAGTAATTTCAGTGTGTTTGTTATTCACAATATGTTTATGTAATAAACTTATTAAACTTGAGCTTTATATAACAGTCCATCAAAATAAACAGCAATAGTTAAATTAAATATGAGTGATTGTAATGGAGAAAGAGAGAAGTATATGAATAATGAAAAACGTGGCAGTAAAAGTAATATGCAAGTTGGATGGGAGAGCTGATGAGATAAAAGGATGCAGAGTACAAGGTGGTCACTATAAAGGAGATGAGCGGTTCAAGTGCAATTACATCTGGTGACCTTACAAAAACACGAGCAGCTGTTGAAGAGATGTTATTACACATTCTTGGCTTTCGTTAGGAAATCACTGCTTTAAAACACTTCAGCATGAACATGGAGAAAAAAATAGAACTCTATGCTGGTGACCTATGAAAGAGAAGACAACATCTGAGATGAAAACTCTTATCCCAGGATTTTCTTTTGCTGTCTGTTATATTCTAAGCTACTGAGGAGGGTTTATGCTGTAGTATTTTTCTCCTTTCTTTGTTGATGTGTTTATGTTACAGATTTTTGCTTATGCTTATACTCTTGTAATTTTATTTTCCTTGAAGCTTATGCTGTGCAAGTGTTTGCATGCAGAAATGGGCATCTAGGCATGCAGGGTTTAGTAATAACAAATAATAATAGCATTTCACCTCTTTTGTCTGTACTGTGATGGCAGCTTGTGTTCCATTAGCACTCTGATTGCAGTGCTTTTGGTAAGATTCCTGGTTTTTGCTGCTGGATTCTAAAAGCACTTGATGAATTGATCTTGGAAACGTGCTGAGCTTTTTCCCAAAGCCTTTCATACACACTGGCAGCAGGTGAAACTTTTACCAGTTTGATCCTATCTGTAAATCACTAAAACATAAGTGGACGAATCAATAATAATAATTTTTTTTTCATTATTGAACTAGAGAATTGGGAATCTATGTGAACAGAGATTTCCTCTTTCTGCAGTATTTGTAAAACTAGCTGAAGAATACGAGGATCTCACTAGGACATTGGTTGCGTTTCCTTTCACTTAGTAAATAAAGGCATCTTTTTCTACTTTCTGTAGCATATGCCCTGCACATACCTAATTTTTTAATTCTTCACTTCATGTGGTATATTTTAGCAGCATTGCTTCTCCATTCTGTGATAGCTATAATTATATAAAGTGATTCTGCTGGGCATTGTTATTATTGGAAGGTGATAGACAGTCTGTGGCTTGTCTTGAATCATGTGTGTAAGCAGGACAGTGTGTCATACAAGGACATTTTTTGTCAATCGCTAGGTTTCAGAATTCAAATCCAGGCTTTAGTTTCTGCACCCATAGAATATCCTTTAGATATCTCTTGGACTTTGTTATCTTCCTTTGCTGTTTAGTTTGTTTAGTTGGTTGGTTGGTCTTTTTAACCCCTATTTTCTAGAGCTCTCTGTTGTTCCTTGAAGGTCTCAGCCATGATGCTGAGGAAATCTTCCAATGCCACTATTTAGAGTAACCTCTTGCGTTCTCTAGTGCTTTCCACATTTCACGGGAACTCCTTTTTTTTTTTTCTCTTTTTCCCCTGTGTTTTCCACTCTTCTTAAATGTAACTGTATAATAAACCTATATTATGTATGAGAACTAATTTTATTTAGATCTTCACAAACTGTTAACCTGAATACTAATGTTGCTGTAACAATTGAGTAGTGAGTGAAAGAAAACTTTTGCTGCTTGAATTTAGGTATATGCATGTGTCTGGAAATACGTACACCAGTGTGAGAAAGCTGATTACAATACAGCAGTGTTAAAGGATTGGGTTTTGAGCTCTCTTTGTGACATGAGTAGACATGAGTCTCGGAGTGATCACTTGAAATGTGTTCCTATTTGGAGCATATTTTCATGTGGGACCGTATTGATTCATCGGGAATGAAAAACTTACATAGTGTATAAAAAGAAAGGGTGATGTAGTAAGTAGATAACCATATGCAATGTGTCTGTTAGGAGAAAAATCCTTTAAGATGATCTTTTTCCTAACACTCTTTTCTCATCCCTGTAACAAAAATATCTATTTTCTTTCTAAGTATGCACATGGATATCAGGCTTGTACTATATGAATCACTTTTTTAGTTTTTCATTCATATTTTTATAGTTTGTATTTTAAATATGTTTTTAAAAGGATAGCTTTCTTTATAATCATTTGCCTAATTCTTTTTACAGCACCAACTTAGTATAAAATTCCAAAAAGGTGAACAAATATCATAGGAGAAGAGTGAATTTTTGAAAAATGCAATTAAAAATGTGAAAGGCTGCTAGTAGTAAAGATCCAAGTTCAAATCTAGAGTTTCGGTGTGACAGTTCCAAACTTAGCAGCTAGTGCTTATCTGTATGTCTGGCAGAGCAAAACTTGGACTTCGGTAGCACATACCCTAATAATTCAAATGATATTTAGTTTATATATGCATTGGGAAAGACCCTTTGCCGTTGAAGCCATTATCTTGTAATCCTTTTAAGGCAAACTGCTTCTCTGACCTCTATCTTAGCCTGTTAGGGTAAGTGTGCTTGTGTAAATGACAGCAAAAACTTGCTAGCAGCCTAAAATGAGAATCCCCCTAATTGTAAACAGACAAAAGTTGTGATGTGGCTGCATTTTGGAGAACCCTGTTGTTAAACCTTTGTTCTTGTTGTCCTATTCTTTAGCAGTAGGAAACAGGGACCTCCCATCTCCCTGTGTGTGAGTGCTGCTGCTTTAGTAAAATCTTTACTCTTTCCAAAATTGGGGGTTTTGCTTTCTCCTTGCATATTTCTCTGAGTGATTTTACAGTCTGCTGCTGTGTTTTGGAGCTGGTTAGACTATTATTTCCTATGAGCAGTCTGTATACTGCAGAGGTTTGGGCTAATATTTCCTTGATTCTATGAAGGACAAAAAGCTAATGGACCATGTTGACAAGTTAGTGGGGGAAGTAGGGAAAGCGTGCAAATCATTAGTTAAATGGCATTTAAACGAGATGGTTAGGAGGGATTGTTTGAAAACATAATGGTAGAAACTAGCTGAGATTGCACAAAGAAAATAAACATTGTCCATCAACAGCTTATTGGTATTGTAGCCCTAACCACTGCTATGAGAGCTTTTCGGGTGGTGTTTCCACTTTGTCATTTTCTCCCAATGATTCTTCAGAGCTTAAGGTTTAAGGCATGAACAACACTGTCCAGGTGCCTAAAAGCTAAGGAATGAAATGGATGTCTGGTGTCTATAAAAATAGAAGTTTTCTGTTAAATCATAGCCAGTTTCTTTACCTCTCCAGGACAATCTTAGAAGATAATGTGACATGTATCT
Organism: Chloroceryle amazona; assembly: GCA_027560015.1. Classification (NCBI taxonomy): domain Eukaryota; kingdom Metazoa; phylum Chordata; class Aves; order Coraciiformes; family Cerylidae; genus Chloroceryle; species Chloroceryle amazona. The sequence continues at coordinate 112,100 of JANHFX010004207.1, forward strand.
TTCTTCCCCCTACTCCTGTCCCTATGCAATGCTTTAGGTCATAGAATATTGTAGCTTTAAAGCACCTGAGATTAGATAGTCTCTGACATGAGCTCTCAGATGGGTAAGATATTGAAATGCATTCATTGCAACTCATTGTATTCATATCGTTGGGTAAAAGAAAGCACAGTATGTGTCAGAACATGGAAAGCAGGGTGAAATATGATTATTTTTAAAAATTCTCTTTTTGTAAGGCAAGATGTGGCAGCAGTATGATAATGATCTTGTACACACATTCTTCATCGCTCAGATTCTCTGCAAGAAGTGCCATTGTAAAGCAGATTAATGTCACAGAAAGGTAGCGTCAAACACATTACCTCTTGCTTTTCATACGGCTTTAAAAATGCTATTTCACCAAGCTTGTGTACTTTTTGTGTAATTGTTAGTATTCTGTGCAAGCTTCATTTTAATGAAGCATAAATTTGAGGAACAGTTCATGCTTTCATTGAAATGAAAGCTGATCTTTTAAGCAGCTGAAATACCCATTTTAAAAACAGTGCTTGTATCTGGAATATCAACTCTGATTATTGTGAACTAAATACTCATCTGAGAGATCTGGTTCTCTACAGAGTGCTCATTAGGCTTTACCTTAACAATTGGGCAAGATTTTTTAAATTTATTTTTTTATTAGAGTCCTACTTGAAAAATCTGCTTCAGCTGGGTGTAGATTTAGGCTATAGAATAAACTCAAGCTGTACAAAAGGGTTGCATTAACAGGTTTAGATCAAAAGAACATAAAGAGAGGACAAGCATCTTCCTGGAGCAGTCTTTTAAATTGTTCTGGAAAATATAGGGAAAATATGTATATATGGATAACTATGTGTGTGTGTACATGTAAGTACTATAGAAAGGTGTTGCATATATATTGAATATATATATTCCATATACACAGTAAAAGTGTGTGTGTGCTATTTATATTTATACATGTGAGGAGAATGGTGGACTGACCTAGTGTTTTCTCTAGAATTATTTTTTTTTTGTTAAGTAAAAATGTTGCAAGTGCTTCTCTTGACTCTTACAGCCTCCTGAGATTCAGAATAACCTGTTGGCTGTGGTTGTATTTGTATCACATGGTAGTTAAGCATCTTGGCAGGAACTGTGTTCCTTTTTTTTTTTTCCTTAATAAAAGTGATTACTGTAAAATGTTTCCAGTTCAGCAGTGACCTTGAAGAGTGAAGTGGATCTGTTTTCAAAGGTTGACATTGAAAATGGGTTTTGGGATAAAGTCCATATCTATTGCAAAATTATTTTTGGTCTCAGTTCAAAGCTGATGTTAAACCTTGAAAATAAATTCCTCTCTGCTAACCCAGTTTAAATAAAAATTGTATTTCCCTTTTACATAAAAATTTCCTTCCCCAAACATAGAGCTAACATCCAGTAACATAAACTTTGATGTCTACATATACACCCTTCTCTAGCACAAAGCTGAGTTAAGCTCCTTAAGGCCTGCATATCATTGTTAGGAGCACTTACCTAAATATTGAATGTGCTCTTGCAAATTAATGATTCTACTGAAAATCTCTTGAAGGTGGAGAAATGCTTGGGAATGTCTTAAGACTTACTTTGAACAACAGATTTTTTTTCAGAAATACTTGCTTTTTCATGGTAGCTTTCATTTGGAAATTGTGAGCTAACTGGACAATAGTACAAATCTGCAAAAATCAAACCAGTATGTTTCCACAAAACTAGTTTGATTCTCCATCGTCACGCTGTTTACTCATTCAGGCTTAGCCAGCAGATTCAGGATCCTCAAAAGGACTTGTGTTTGGTGCTTTTCTTTGTGTGCTTCTTTACTAGCTTATTTCGAGCTTCTAGACAGGTTGGCTTGGATCCCTACTGAAGTTATTTATGTTTTGTTGGCATCGTGTGTTCATGATGTTTTTGTGTAGTCAGGGTTATCTATCTGGAAGTTCTTACCAGTCTTGAGCTACCCATTACCAGTATAACTTCCATGAACAATTAGAATATTCACGGGAATCAGTGCTACTCTTGGGCTATACATTCATTTCTTCCTACGAAATGGACTGTGTTGTTCACTTACATTGCCTGCCATGGAAGGGGTTCTGCAAGGTCAGGACCTCACTGCTTGCTGGCACATGGTCATGTCATTAAGGGCAGTTGTTATGCAAAAAGGCATAAAACCTTTGAGGAGAAGCTGTAGATCGTCATAATAGAGATGGAGGGTTGTTCTTCCTATAATTGTTGCATACTCGTCTCCACACAAAAATACATCTTGGTGATTATTTTCAGGAACATGATGTCCAAAAATTGTTGCTTTTTATATTGGCAGGATTGCATATATTTTCAATAATCTCATTACTTCTGCTGCAGACCTTGGGGACAGATATGCTGCACTCATGCCTCTGGTATTTAATAGTAGAGCTAGCTTAATTTTCTGATTTCAGAGCTTGTTAAGACAAACTGCATTTGAAAATGGTATTTTTCATTTAGTGCAATTGCATTAATGGGCTAAAATTTTCCTAGTAACTGCATGACATTTTAAAGAATTTTGTGATTTTTTTTAATTATTATTTTTTTGTATGCCATGTGGCATCAGTTTACAGTACTTGGTGTCCTTTTCAAGGAATGTAAGACTAGAAGGGACCATCTGGGTTATCAAATACAAAGCCCTCTCAATTGTAGGCAACAGAGAGTGAAACAGAGCTAGTGCAGGAAGGCCCACAGAATTGGTTGTTGGTTTTGTTTTTTTTCATATACCCTCCCTTGCCAAAGATGATAAAGCACTTTCCAACACCTTAAACCAAAGTAAAATATATTTTTAATTAAGAAGTGAACTACTGTTTCAAGTTTTATCGTGGCCAAGAAGGAAAGCTGAAGTGTAATGAGTTGCATACAAATGGTGAGAAAAAAGAAAGCACTTACAATTAGCTGAGAATAGGTTTCAGAAGATTGAGAATTTTTGTAGTTTGTTTATTGCCAACTGCGTTTCTGAAAGCAAAAATGAGCCACTAGTTGGCACACGGAGTGTATATAAACCTCTTAGCAGTTTGGAAGGGCCGTCACGGCTATTGAAGAATGGCTGTCCAAAGCACAACTCTACCATTCTGAGCGGCAGAGAACGTTTCATTTCACAGTACAAACTATCTTTATCTTCAAGATGAATATAAACAAACAATTACAAAGCAATAGTCTAGTAGTGCAGCTATTCATTGTAAGCAAATTTTAGTGGGTTGGTTTCAAGTTAATTTGGAAAAAGAGTGTATTTTGTTCAGAGAAAGAAACTGCATGTGTCACCATAATATGCAGCACCCATCACAAAGTAGCATTTTAGCTGATTTTAATAGGAGGACATTTTTGGAGCCATAAAGGGGACAGTCAGTTGTTTAGTTCCTTAATGAGCTCAAAGGAGTGAGATTCTTGTTTCTGTGTCTCTTGAAAGAACTATTTTCTGTATTTGGGAAAAAAAGAACAGGTGAATGTATACTCAATGCATTTGGAGTTTCTTAATCCACAGAGGTACAGACTATATTGAATTAATGTCTAAAAGAGATGACTTACACATGAGGGAGCTTCCTCTTCCCTGGCCCTTTCTCCCTTGGGATCTCTATACACAATAGAGAGATAATACTCCTGATGAATTTTTGGTATATTTTTATTCTTTTCATATTATCTGTGTTTACTTTTATTTCTTTTGGTTTTAGGAAGATTTTAGTATCATAAAGTAAACATACTTTGCCCTTATTTGAATGGATGAAATAATTTAGTAGTATGGAGAAGGCTGGACTGGCTGTATTATACCTGCACAGATGCACCACAATAAATCCACCAGTTCTTCCCTTCAGCTCTTATGCAAGCTATTATCAAACAGCTTATCAGTTCTACTAGTCAATGATAACACCTGCAAATACATCCATGAAAGTTCCGGCACACCTACGCACTCATCAGTTCATATGGATGAAGTCTCGGGCAGGAGAGCCATGAGCATGGTTAGCATGGTACAGAATGAGTTCCCTCTTGAAGGCAAATTTTCCAGTGTGTGCTAACTGTTTTTTTGACATGTCTTTCAGCTCCTGGAGAGACAGGCTCATTTTGGCTTTATTACTGTCCAAGTTGTGTAAGAGTCATGTTCTGCTCCTGTGTCACACATAACACAGGACTGGTGGACAGATTTGAGCTACTCACAGAAGCACAAGGACAAAAGCTGGTTTCCATGAGTAAAATATGCAAGGAAAGACTTAGAATGTCGTGGCTGGTCTGGTGTTGGCTGCAACTGTGTATTCCTGATCTGTTGAGGTGTTAGGAGCAGACTGTACTTGACTAACAGAAAATCTGAAAGTCAGGTCAGGTTGTTTATCATGACTATATTCTTAAACTGCACATGCTTATGGATTTTAAGTGATTACATTTCTTTCTGCCAGTACAGATTATTCCTCTCACTGTGGGGTACCTTGGAAGGGTTGTGTTATCACCAGTTGACTTTCAGTGATAACCAGAGAAGTAGCTCATTGATCTTGGAAAAAATAAGTATATGCATTAGAATGATTTTTAAAAATTATTATTAAGGTTTGGTAGTCGGTAACTATGGCCATCTCCTCTAGCTCTTATTTAGGCACAGCTCAGGTAAAACTTTATTAATTTAATTGGGAATTTTGCCTGGCAGGTATTGTAAGATTTGTTTCCAAGTGTCATGTTTAATTTATATAGTACCCATACTTACTTAATTTACAATAATAACAGAAAATATCTAAAGACTTTTAAAAAGCCTTTAAAATTATAGTAATGTATAGTTAGAGCAGTAAGATAGAAGGCTACTAAATAACTTTGCAGATGCAAACAGAAATTGTAATTAAAATAATTTAGGTTACCTCATACTTCCTAAAGTAAGAACAGAATACAGGATGTACAGAATGCTAGATAATAAATTTCAGAATATTAAAACAGATGGCAAATAAAAATAAAGTAGAATAAATAACAAAAATGCCCCCTTAAATCCCTGTGCATTTCTCCAGTGATTGTAGAGCTCTGTCTTTTTCTTTATACAGAATATTTCTGTCAAGGCCAGTTCTTTTCTAACCCTTGCAAAGTAATACACCACCACAGAAGAGGAAACAGATAGTGTTTCATCTCTCATACGCTATGTAACCTCACTTCTGGTAGGGGTTTTTAGCCTGTTACTATCTACATCCGTTTTAAAAACTGTACTGGTGCAGCAAAAATCCTGCCTAGCATTTCCAGGGCAAGCACATAAACCAACAAATCTGACAATGTGTGCTACTGAACACTTTGTACCAAATGCTATTTAGCATTTTTTAACATTTCCAAGTGCTTTTGTAAGAGCATTGCTCTTATGAATGATAGGCAGCAATCCTGCTGGTTAAGCAAGCAGTATTATTTCTTTGTGGGGAGCTTCTTGCATTATTTTTTATGAATATAACATTGCTTGCCTCCTTTATTGTTGTTTCTTACTGTTTCATGTTGCTTTTCTATTTGCATTCAAAGGGTTACCTCTTGCTAAATTCACATTTTATGTCTGCAGGAGACAAGAAGTAGCTTTAAATAATTCCTCGGACAACATTTAGTAGACTGTGTTAAGTGCTAACAGTGCTTACAGTTTTATCTCCAGTATCTCAGGCTCTGATACCAGATATGAGGTGAGAAATTTTAGCAGACTTAGATTGAACAAACCTTATTTGGTTAAAATTAAATCCCAAGAAACTACTGAGAGGCATCCTCAAGCAGACGGAACCTTTCTTCTTAGAAAATAATGAGGCTAGGGTAAGTTGGCCCTAACATTTACATTTCCACTCAGTATGATATAGGAAGAATTTGGAAGAATTCCTTTCTTTTAATCCTTTCTTCTGCTTCCTATATTCCCATGTGCAATTAGACAGTATTAATTTTCTTCTGGGTCTCTGCATTTACAGAACGGTCTCAGCTCTTGTAGCTGAAATGCTAGGTGGTTGCTGTTACCGAGGTACTGGTGAGTGAGGGCTCAGTTACCTGGGGGATTATGATTCAAGCAATGATGTAATTCTACCTCAAGGGTCTGATCTTTCTTGGTATACATTTTGAAGAAGCTCTCCAAGATTTTGGACCTCAGAGATTACAAGAGACACAAAGTCTGTGTGAAGAAATAAGAAAGGTAATTGTAGGGTTTGTATAGCAGTAGGTAGGCTGCCTGGATGAACCCTTAGTCTTTAGGTCTTTGGAACTGATGCTACTTGATCTGTTTCTGATGACAGTTCATTGGAAGACTCCAATGTAGGTCTTCACATTGAATAATATATTAATATGCTGAATGCTTCCAAATGGATGTTTGGGGTGTATGTATTTATTTATTTGTTTTGTCAGAAAACTATTTTGGTGGGCGGCCAAATCATTGTCAAACGAAGTGGATAACAATGTACAACTTCAACGTTTAATAGTTACGGCTACTAGGAGCTTTCTCTGTGAACCGAATGTAGCATCTGTCTTTCATGTATTCTGCATCTGTACTGATGTAATGATTATGAACTTAGAATCACTAAGCTGACAAAATTAGTTGTTATATATGAGTATTTTGTCCTTTCCCAGAGAATTTAATCAGCAACACCATACACAATTAATTTGAACATATCTAAGCAGTTTACACCAGGATCAGGAGCATATATTCATAACAATTGGGCAATACCTGTATTAACTGTTTAGATTAAAATTAGAATTCGAATTAAAATTCAAGTGAGGCCCATTTGCCTTTAACCAGTTTCTTGGAAATAATCACCGCTGAAGTACATATCGAGCCATTTCATTAACCTTTAAAAGAATGCTTCTAAGTGTTGCTCCTCGGCTGAGATGTTAATATGCTAGTCATGCTGATGACCTGTTCACAAAAGCTGAATTACCAGCTGCATTTGCATTGGTCTGCAGATGAAAAGAGCCGTGTTGTTCTCAAACTGCAACTGTATGTACTTATATGAGTTGATAATGCAACAAACATTAACTATATTGATGAAAATATGACAGTTTTTAATGTGATGACTATGAAATATACATTTTTTTTAATAGATGATGTGAGATCTTATATGACAAATAATTTGTCCATCAAAGACACCAAGATTGACAATTACTGCTCTTGTAAAAGTTTATGGTGTGAAGGGGTGAGACACAGGGCAAGAAATTACATGATCTCAGTGGGAAAAGTTCCTTGACTAGCTTTACACAGCTGATTGTTGCCTCAAAGAATAGTATTCTCTATTTTCAGAGGGCAGCTTTTCTTCTGATATGCTGACTGGCTGCAGGCTCAGTAGGTCGTTGAGCCCCTCATCAGTAAGGTCCCTGCCCTAACAAGCTATGCCTAAATTCAGGGCCTAACACAGCACAGAACTTTAGCTGTTAAGTCAGCTTGGACAGGAAAATTGGGCAGTAAATGAGGAGGTGAACACAGAGGTCCAGGAGGTGACCTTGAGGCAAGTGATAGGTGTTGGAGCGGGAGGGAGTTTGACTTTGTGTGTCTGCTCCAGCTCCGGTCATCAAATTTACCTTCCTGATGCAATTAAAAAAAAAAAGTAATTCAGGTTGTTTAGAATTACAGTATTAGGCTTTAACATGGCTTGACAGTTCAGTTAGTTTTTAATTCCATGGTTACCACTCTGCCTTGGACATGAAAGCTAGTGACAAGAGGTGCATCTCTGGTTCATTCCTGCAATATTTGTCTTCAGCCTGTCTTGAAGGTAGGGGCTTAAATCTAAAAGTAGGTAAAAGTGCTACCTTGAAAGCAGTTGTATGCTGTATAAATGGGAGTGAGTAGAAACAAGATGTATTAGCAGTACTTACATGTCTGCGTGCATGACAAGAAAACTGAAATAGAACGTGCCTTGAATTTTTCTCTGCCTAACATTTTCTAAGATTCAGGTTTCCTACTGTGGGAATGGCAAAGCCTTTTGTTGGTGATGATCTTTTTTGTGTAGGTAGACCTAATTTGTTCCTGTTTGGGGAATTTCCATAAAGTAATAATAATACAATTAAACTCCCTCAAATAACAAGAAATAGAAGTGATTCAAAGGATGTTTCTATGGGAAAGAAAGATGTGGTCATAGACCACAGAGAAAAAGAAATGGGAACAAATATGTCCAAAAACCTAGTAAATAACTAAAAACTAGGGCTAAGAGGTTTGCATCATAAAGCAAATTGGAAAGTTAAGTCACGCATCCTGCGTTACAATTAGTTTGAGTATTTGATGGGAACATTGCCTACATTATCCATTTATAAATAAGAGGGGGTTTTCATTGAATTAAAGCATAAAGTCTGTGCCAGCCTCACTATATGAAACTGAAATTACAGCAGTTAAACCTCATCAGCTTGCACCCTCCTCATATGAGGCACAATATCAAATAATCCTCAACTGTCCTCACCCTCCCTGTGGTTGCTAGAGTTACAGCTGATGACTGCTACTGTATGTTGTGCTTCCTGGGAAGTCTCAAGTGTGTTGCTTCAGACAAGAGACCAGCTCTTTTATAGGTAACTGGAGAGCTCAGGCTGAGGCTATTCAGAACAGAGATTTATTTAGGTTTTGAGAATCAGTGTGTCTGCTGATGACAGTGATACTTTGATATGTGAGGGTTTGACTACTCAGTGTCTGTCTGGGAAATGTGCTGCAGTCTGTAGTTTGTGAGTTAGCTTGTAAGAGAATACAATTTTTATATATTATAGAAATTACTTGACGGTGATAGAGTCCTGGTTTGATTCTTCTGCTGATGGTATTTTAACATGAAACATTGTGTATTTTGTAAAAGCAAGCACAGATGTAATTAGAGGAGAACTAATCGAAGGTCATTTATTTATTTATTTAAAAAATAAATATATTATTTTATAAGCTTTTCAGAAAGCCCATGAATCTTTCTGTTATTTCAACTTTCCAAATATTCTACTGAGTGCCACACAATAGAGAAATGCCTTTGGTTGAACTTTGTCCTATAAGACATCTAGTGTCTGTGATGTTAGAGTAATGCAAACTTTAAGGTTCCTCATCTTTTCTTCTACACAGTTAAGTTTTGCTTCGAAGTACTTTTTTCACATGGCTGTTGCTACAAGTAGATGATGTGCCTTCAGAGACTGACACTGATTGAAGCTGACTGGCGAGCTGGTGTTTACAATGACATGCTTCAAAAGCCACAGCTGCAATCAGAAAAAAGGTTTAGAGCTGGCTGAATTACTTGTTGCAAATCAGTTGTGTAGATTTGTGGGTGTGAGTCATTGGAGGTGGACTCTGGGAAGGACTTTCAAAAGTGAGTCCTAACTTAAAACAAATACTTAAGTTTCCAGTGCATACTTGTTATATAAATGTAACATATAAATACGGGTTATGTAAGTGTAGCAAGTAGCTGTAATGTAGCTGGTGAATGTAAATAGCCTAAGACAGGGAACAGCCAATACGCATCTGCCTGTAGAGATCAATGTTGATTACAAAATAGTTGTTTCCTCAAAACTTGTCAGAGTTCTTGCAATTGAAAAGAGGGATGAATGTGGTAAAACAAGGCAGCTATTATTCACAAACATAGAATTAGGGCTTTTATTTGTTGTCTGGCTTTGTTTGTTTTCAGATAATGTTGCAGTACAGAAAATCCCAAGATGTAGGAAAAGAATAACGAGTAAACCTGCATTTAAATAACAGTTGACTTCAAAGAACATCTTTCAGAGTGAAGGAGTGTTTTTTGGAACTTAGTGATTTTGCTTTGAATTTACTTAGCTTGTATTCATGCCTTCCTTTCTTCAGTCAGTTCCTTGTAATTTAATTGATATATGTATTAACTAGGTATTTAAAAGCATAGTACAATGATGACATAATTAATATGCCAAACAGCATGTGAAGGAACCTTCGCAGGTTTGTGGTTTACCAAAAACAGCTTGACAAGATTAGGGTGGAGCTCTCAAATTCACCTATGTGAGTTGTTCACTTAATTTCTCATAGTGCTGAAAATCAAATTGTGTTATTAGCTGAGTGAGCAGCAAAGTTTTACTGTCTTTGCTTCTTACCAGTTGGGCTTCTTTGCCTTAGTGGATTCAGTCATAATTAGTTTGAGGATAATAACTTCAGAGAGTAATTTTGATCTCAGCTACAAAATGACTTCTTTAAATACACAAGATAGTCAGAGACATGAAGGAAAAAATATCCTTTTGAGAAAATGGAACATAGAACAACAAAGCAGAACATGAACTTTATTTTAGTATAAGAGTTTTTTTGTCTTTGGAAGGATGAAATGGCTTGATTTTGCATTTACTAGCGTTATGGTTTTTGCCCAATATTTCCCATCAAAATGGATCAATAATTCTGTTAACCGATATGAATAGTATAACCAGCTGGTGGTACCTGCTTTCGGTGTCCTGTGGGAGTTCAGTGATCTCAGCCCAGGCCCTGACCAGCTTGACAACACTTAGTACAAAATGCATCAGCAGTACTTGGGAATTTCATGGCTGCAGGGCTCGGGAGTGAATAAACGTGGCTTGTAAATAAATGTCTTCCCCAGGAAAAGGTCGTTCATTTCAGGGTAACTGTGTAGCTTGTGGATTATGCTGGTCCCTGGGTATCTCTGTCATAGCAGTCTGCTACTCATATCTAAGACAGTGATTTCTCTTGATCATATTACAATGTGTTCTCCTTTTGGTGTGGAAAGTTTGACATTTAATTGCCTAGACACAAGTGGTTTCTTGTTACCTGTAGCCAAGACACAGTAGAATTTGAAGTTCTGATTTCTGTGCTGTACTCTATAGCTTTATATCAATACATGAGGCTGTCTCTTCCTTTATCAGTTTAACACCTGTCAGATTCATAGAACATATTAAGAATAAAAATTAACATCCTCTTTTGTGAATTCCCTTCACTAGAGGTAATCCAAAGGCTTTATTTCTTCAGTTTTGCTGGTACTTTTACTGCACATAGCAATAATTACCTGTGATAAAAAACTACTGTACTTTGACTCCTGTTGATAGTGAAGCTCATTACACCCCCATTATAATTATCACCTTCTTTACGTATACCTCATTACATACTTCAAAAGCAGGCATCCAGGGGATGCTGTTTTAAGAAACTATTTGAGCGATCAGGATGAAATATGTAAGATACTAACAGTATGTTCCCTCTACATCACTTCAACTCTTACAAAATTTGGGAAGCATCATAATCAGCTTTGGATGAATAATGTTATTGTAACAGTTCTCTGAGTTGTTCCCAGTATGCATTTGCTCCACTAATGCAAATTTACCTCTAGGAGTAGTCCTGATAAAGGCAATGTGGGAGTAAAAGCCACGGCCAACAAATCGCATCTCTACCTGCAATACTCAAGTAAATTTAAATCCTGCAAAGTGTAGCATAGGCAAGGGGCAGTGAGCAGGGGTAGCTGCTTATTTTCACTCCTTCACTGTTGGTTTGGGTTTTTTTTCCTTTTAAATTCTTGTCAGGTTCTTTTACTGGCTTATGCTGCTCTGATTTAGTGGCAGAAGTGTTAGAAGATTCTGTATTTAGCATAGCTTCTCTTGTTTCTTTCCCAAACATGCACCACTTTGAGTAACAACACAATTTTGATATTGCCGGTTGTGTTACAGATTAAACATTTTGTCTATACTACAAAAATGAGATTTCCTTTTATTCTCTTTTTCCACAGAGATATGAAGTCTTTTAGCTCAGAAATAAGATTCTTCTCCCTGTATCCTTCCACCCCCTTCTCCCCCCCTCAATTCTGCATTCACTTTGTTCTACCAAATCCCCCCAACTCATGCACAAAACCACAGTGATGGACTGTAGGACTCTCTGAAACATGGAACCTGAAAGGTTGGAAGCATCCAGATGTGAGCCAGAATCTGTTTTGCCAGCAGAAAATGTAGGATACTTTTAGGCAATTCAGTGGAGAATGCCAGAAACCCATTTTTTATCAGGCAGCATTAGTAGACTTCAAAAGATGCTTTGTGACTGAACATTGCTTCCTGTGCTGTAACAGGGAGATGTCCAGAATGTACTGAGCATGTTTCCCAGTTTGTCAGGATGTCTCAGAAGGGAAGGAAGATGGATCAGCCTTTTCTGTATAACCCACTGCTTAATAAAAAGTGAAATAAGTTTAGGATGAGTGGGAAACGTATTGCAGGACTTCTGGGTTACATTCTTGTGAGACCGTAGAAGATTTTTTTCAAGAACGCTATTTTGGTGGCACACACCTTTACAAAGAAAATGCTGTAAGGAGTCTCTACAAACGTGTAGAAGTGGAGTCATGTAGTTAATAAGTGGATTCTTGGCATGGGTCATTTTAGGTGTAACCTACTGTTTGCCTGGAGAAAACCAATGTAACTGAGAGTAGCATAGTAGTCACCAAGGACAGTGAAGAGTTGTAATTGGTCTGCACCACTATTCTGTTATTTCTATGATTTCTATGATGTGGTTTGTAGTTGTAATACAACACAAAGCTTCCTAGAATAAACTGCACAAGATCTTCTCTCTGCTTTCTTTGGAGTGGTTTTAGGATAAATCACCAAACAGATTTTGTAACCTGAAATATTTAATTCATGAGTATTTCCGGATGGAATAGCTTTTTAATATCTAAGCAAAATTCAGCCATGCTTTATGTAAAGATGGCAACAAACGTTCTCTTAGACAAAGTACAAACTGGACGGGATATTTAAAAAAAAAAAATCATATATTGCTCTCTTTTTTTATGCCTTACACTACAAGAAGAAATGAAAATAAGAGGGGATTGATGTACAGCAGTGAAATCACAGTGAAATGGCTTTTCAAATAAGTAAGCAAAATATTTTTCCTTGCATTTGCTACCACATTTGAAGAGCATAGTTTGGTTTGGTTGGGTGTGTGGGTTTTTTTTGTTTGGGCTTTTTTTAACAGAATTTTAATAGACTTATATTTAACTGTTTGAAAAGCATGTGACAAAAATACTGTTTAGAACAATTTAATCTTAAAAAAAAGCTTGAGTTTGAATTCTTGCATTTTTGTCAGAAAGGCCGATATGGTAACAAGTTTGGGGAAAAAAATCCGTATATATGTGTTGAGTTTTGAGTAATGCTAATTCTTTTGTGATTATCCACCACCTCTGTCAATACCGAGGAGATAGCCTTTGTCAGTAGAGCAGAAAATTGTGACTTAAGGAGTTTAATCTCATGGTTTCCGTGAAAACTTACTTAAGATACAAATGCTCTGTTTTTCTAATTTCCATATGTAGAACATGAATAAATGTACTTTTATTTATAGGGGCAGATGTGTTTTAATTCTGTTCTGTTGTACTTTAATTCTCTTTAGAAAGTATTTTGAGAATTGTGAGCTTTTTTTTTATGGCAGAACAGCTATTTATTGGCAGGGATTTGTGTTGGATTTTCTGTAGGATAAGATAACTTTTCTTTGCCAGATGTTAAGAACTCCAGCAGTAGAAAAATACCCACTCTAACAAAAATTGATTACTTTATAATTCTATCTGAGCCATATTGGACTAACCAGAAGCCTGAAGGCTTAAAGGGCTGCTTGAGAAGGTACAGGTTTTCATTTTACAGGAAGCCTATACCCTCTGACAATTTATGGGCTAGGTATGACTGTAGTGAGGTCTCTGTAGGTTTTAAATGGTGAAAGATGAGTAGGAAAAATTTTATCTCCAATTCTGTCTTGGGCACTCAAAGCTAATATTGTTCCATCTCACTAAGATTTGTTAAACAAACCATCTACAAAGATCAGATTTATTTAGCTATTGTTGAATTACTCCAGCTCCTGTAAAATACAAGGCTAAAGCACACTAAAAGGTGATTTTTGTAAATAGGGCTCATTCCATTTCTATTGTATAAACAGAGCTTAGTGTCACAGATTCATGCATTTGTATGCTGCAGTTGTCTCACTACTTGAAGTATACCAAATAAGGTCTCAAAATAGAGAGTGTTTAGCTTTCCAGGTACTGAGTGAGATCACCAAGTGGTCAGATTAATTTATTTTTTTTGTCTAAATCTTGCCTGATAGCAAAGCTTTTCTGAAAACTTAAAGCTGTATAAGGTATTTACTTTTCAGCCATTGGAGGATATGCTGTTGATTCTATTTCATACCAGTTCCTAAGGCCATAAACATGAATTGATAATTTGGAAATATGTGATCGTTTCTCCTGTACATGAAGAGAGAGTTTTGCTGATTATAATTTTTTATATGAATTCCTGAAGAAGTTACTCAAATGATGCATTTAAATTTCTGTTCTAAAGTAATGTTCTCACTGATCATAACTGGCACTGGTTGTTGCGTTACTTATTTTGCATAACCGTGATAGTTTTAGAGGCATTTGTGGCATTGGCCCCTCTAAAATATAACAGGAACTGCTTCTATTTCCACTGAAATAAAAATAATTGATGAAAGTTTCTGGAGTCCAGATTTTCAGATGAGTCTCTGCACCCTGCAGTGAAGTAGAACAAAATGCCTTACTAAGAAGTTCCCACATGGCACGTATCTGACTAGTCAGAGTTCATTTATTTTTTGGTATTGGTGCACTCACATTAAAATAACAGAATGCACAAAGTTCTGGAGGCATGTTTTAGACTTTGGAGATGGATTGGTGAAGTTTGCTGGGTTTGGGTCAGGTGTCCCTGAGAGCCAGTAGTACAGCTGGTGTGTAGCTCGATGTAGACACACCAATTGTCTCTTCACTGTTGGGACTACAGTTTGTGTAAAGTACAGATTAAAACTCTTCTGTGCTCGAGAGCTAGGATGTATCCCTTCTGCATTTATAACTCCAGAAGTAAGTTTTAAGCAAGTAATATCTATTGTGTCAGGGTGGAATCAAGGTTGGTTGCAAGAATATAAAAGCTGATTGTTTCCTGCAATAAAGAATTCAGCTTCCATTTTCCATCTATTTTGGTAGAAAAAGCGACAAAACTGCCATGTTTATCATGCTTTTCAATTGCTTATGCTTGTTTAGATATTCTAAAATTATGTTTCCATACAGTAACAGAATTTAATTTATATGATAATATTATGTTTAAAACTTAATCCTACTTGATTTAGGTAGCAAAAGGTGTGGGGGTATGGGTTTTGGCCTTAGGAATATGATCTGGGACTACCAAATTGAGGTGCTTTGCTTTTGGAAATGAGAAGCTGTTGCCATGCCACACTTAACTGTAAAGCACAGAGCAAGTTTTACAGCCTGATCTTAACCAAATTTTCAGCTCTGTCCTGGAATAACTCTGATTTGGGGTGAGGAGGTAACATAAGACACCATGCCAGCCTGAAGCTCAGTTTCTCTGTTTTTTTTTCTGCAGACGGGTACTTAACTGCTGACATCACTGGTATTCAGTGAGAGTTGTAAATTCACACTTCTTAATACCTTATTTTTTACAGGTTAGTTCAATTAAGCTACACATCTTGTTTATAATGGCTTCTTGCCTGATGGCAGCCTATGGACATAAAAGAGACAAGCTGCAGAGTAGCTAGGCAATGTTTGATTACCTTTTTTAGAAAGAAGGAAGAAAGCTTAAGGAGACGATGGTAAATGAACATTGCAACAGCAAGTCTGCAAAAACACCTCCTTCCCTTCTCCTTCTGACAAATCCTTAGTCTGAATGGGTGCTGCTTTATTCATCAATATCAGTAATACACCTAATTCAACTTCTTATAGTGGATCTACATTTTTACTATGTTTTTACTAAGATTTTCATAAGCTATAAATTGTTATTGACTTAAGCAAAAGTTAAGGTGAACCAGTAAGTGCTGCTTAAATTCACTTTTTTACATCTTGAGCTGCTTCATGGAATGAGTCCTATACAGGATGTCAGGATTGCAGTTAAAACATCAGGCTATGTAGTGATGACAAGGGAACACGAGAAGGCATCTCGATTAGAGCCAATGACACCTTGAGATGTATGCATCTCTGTAATTACAGTCACATAATCGAGCATGGAAAACAGTTCATGTGCATTTTGCCTTTTGGAGTAGTTTTGTTTTTTTTTTTTCCGAAAGGTTGGGTAGTTGCTGAACTAGATTCTAATCAAAAGCATATATAATCATCATCATCATCATCAGGGGAAAGAGACTGAATGAAGAAGGGGGGCATTTATGAAGTGTGTGTGTAAGCAAAACCAAGTAAGACCATGGAGGAAAGAAGAGATTAAGTTATGGTTTGTCTAATAGGCAAGGATAAGATCCTAAGTGGGAATTCTGTCTGTGCTCTCAGATCTTCATTTCATCTATTCTCAAACAGCAATTTTTGCTATTTTGCATGCTTTAGTGGGAGCATTGTTGTAAACTGTTATTTCCCTGCTTCAAATTACAGTCATAATAATGAACGAAAGCTAACAAAAAGTCAAGATAGTCTGAATAAACTGCTTTTCTAGAACCCAATTTTAGATACATATTGCTATGGCTTTCACTGAGGACCAAGCAATTGTCAGGATTCAAAAAGAGCTAGTTTTAATGAATTCAAGTGAATTATTATGCTAAGGTACCCACAGAGTAACTTTCCCAATCAGTTAGTCACTCCAGCAGATTTAGTATTTTTTAAAAAATAACTGTTCTTGCAGTGATGTGCTTGTATTTTAAAAATACAGATGAGATTTTAATAGCAAATTGAATTTATTTTGCCTGAACTTGAAAGTGTATTTTTGTTTTCTAAGAAAAAGAAAGCTAAAACTTTTCTGACCATTTCTAGACTGTCTGCGTAACCTTATTATTGCGGTATTTGTTGCTATTCTTCTGTTCCTCTATCACTTGTTGACTTTTATTGTCCTTTATTTAGTCTGCAAGCTATGTTGGAGCTAGGAACATCTCTTTTGATCTATGATGTCTCTAGCATACTTCTGGGCATAATTATAATAATAAAAATCTTTTAAACCTTTCCACCTCATGTCTTGTTACAACTAAAGTTAAGATGTTCTATACTGGCACCATAAAAAAAGATTAAATAAAGTCTTTTTTTAGCCTTCATGTACTTAGAAAATACTAAAAACAACTAAACAAGACTGCAATTTACGTCCTTGTAGCATACAAAAATATCTGTATCATTGCAATATCTTAAATACTCCCTTAATCTCTGAAACCCCTATGAATAAAGCATTGGATTACCAAGTAATACCCTTCATCACAAGGAATTAGGCACTTTAGCTTTAGGCTCCATCTAAACCATTGCATTAGGAGAGATGTTACTGACGTCATATTTTCCAAGTTGCCGTTGACTCACATGGTACCTTCCTCACCCTGTAAGATCTTGATGAGATCAAATGTGTCTCTCATAATTCTTAATTCTCTCTTTTTGGGTGGCTTGGGGGCACTAGCATGCATATGGGTTTCCTACAAGAGTAGAGTCTTCTTTATGTGTGAGTCTTTAACAGAGCTTTAGCAAATTATGTGATTTCCTTCATCTATATGATTAATAAATTTGAATAATATTTTACTTGCAAGAAGAGTATTTTTAATTAGGGCCTTGATGTGCTGATGTCTGTCTGCAATATGCAAAGATTTAAAGGACATCCAGCTCATTACTCCCTCCTCCCTTCTTGTGGTACCAGAGTTTCTATACTTCTGTAGCATTATTTGTGAGAATTACATTAGAATTCATAGAATAAAATGAATGGAATGCATCTCTGTACTCAAATCCCTGTTGCGCCCCATTTCAGCTGGCTAGCAGTGAGAAATGCAGCTGGCACCTGGTCAAAAACTGTTCAGCAAATCCCTGATTTTAAAAAGTACTATCCTTGTTTAAGTCAGAGGAAGTGTAGGAGTCGCTAAGGTGGCCTTGAACCATCATTCAGCCCTCAGTGTTTACAAAGAATTACATTCTTGCTAAATATTGTTAAAACAGACCTCAGACTGAACCAATTTGCTTTGTGACACTTGCTGTGCAATCTTATCCCATGAAAGGATTCCTGATTACATTCATTTTTCTTCCTGTTTTTACTAATAGACTTGATAGTATGTTGGCTCCACAGTAAACATGGATTCCTTTGATTTAGGATGTCCCTATAATCTGGGTAATTGCTTTTGTGAAGCCATTTTAGCTGAGCATTTTATGGTTTGCTGGACAGCTGTTTATCTTGCAGATTATTGATGCTGCTGTCGAAAACAGAACAAGCATGAGTTACGTTAGATAGATAGGTTTAGTTAGTTATTTATTTTACTTCATATCATCAAGCAGATGATGACAACTCTACAAAACTGTCACTTGATGTCACATTTCTCTAGGAGTTGTAACACCCCATCATCATATACTTAAGAAAAAATATTTATGTATAAAAGACCTGATTAGACAAATTATTATGGATCCATCGTGGCTCTGCATTTTTCTCTGGTGTGTTATTTTAAAATAGTAAAAGTCAAATTGACCTTATATACTGCAACATAACCACAGATTCACCAGAAAGTTTGCAGTCTGTCCTCACTTCACATACTCCAAACAACAGTGTTCTCTTTACCCTTGGCACTGTTGTAAACAAGAACCTTTCTGGTCTGCTGAGTGATTATGTAAATAGATGGAGCTTTTATAAAGCATTTTAAGCATCCAATAGAACAGAATAACAACTTTACTGTTTTTTCTTGTCTAATGATAATTACATAATTGGACAGGTTTAAATTTGGGGTTTTTTCTAGCTGATATGTAGGTGCCAGAGTCTCTTTTGAGCATTCTTACTAAGGAGTCCTAAAAATCATTCAGGAAAACAAATCTGCTAGGCTTCCCCTATTATCAACCTCCCCAAATGCCTTTGGGAATGAGTAAATGCCAAGCATTTGTTCTTTAGCACTTGAGTAGTCACTCATTTATTTAAACTCAAACATGTTGCATAAGACTGTGAAAGTTATGCTAAGCTAATAATTAAAAGCAAAACAAAAAAACAAAACAACCTCCCTTGATTCAACCTTCCTAATTTCCATCTAAATATTGCCATCAGGGCAAAAATACACAGGACCATATATCCCACTGAACATAATCGACTGCTTGGTGCTGGCAAAACAGGCAGTTGACTGTGAGCAGTTGCAGGGGTGTTACTCTTACAGTCGGCAGGCTAGATGTGCATTGCTGCAGTAAAACAGTTCCTTTTCTTTCTATTTCCCATCCCCCACCTCCTCCTTTTTATTTTTAGTCAGGTTTTGGCAGTGTTTTCCTGGTATCAGTACATGCGTATTTATTAAGCATCATTTTCTGTCTAGAAGATTCTACATAAGATCTCCAAGACAGAGTTTTCTGTGCACACCCAGGACACAGCAGTTAAAAGCAGTTTTTTATGGTGGTACTGCCATCCTTTAAAACGCATTTATTTACTGACTTCCTATTCTATAGTATTTGAGTACCAAGTACTTGGGTTTGCTTTTGAAAGTCTTTATAACCTTGTCCCCACCCAACCTGATTTCTCTCAATTTTAGGATTTGATTCCTATCTCCAGTTAACTTTTGTTATGAGCCCCTGTCACTATCTTACTAGATTTTTCAGACTAACACATGCTTGCCCCAGGGTTGTCTTTCACTACTGGGAAGAAATAGCTGCAAAACTATCTCCTCTTCATGTGTTCCTTTATTAAAATTCTTCTATGCCATGGTGCCTATCAAAAATATATGGCTGTAATTCTGACATGCTGTGACTACTCTTAGTCCTGTTGATCAGGAATCTAGACTGAAGGAAGAATTTTCTTATCATTAATAACCAACAAATGTGTGGTAGAAAGAGAGCTGGCTAAGCCCTGTATTTTAAAGCCTTACTTACTGTTTCCGACCTGTACATTATGTGTCGGCAGTCTGGTTTTGCATGTATACCAAAATCAAAAATATGCTGACAATAGGAACATAAATTAGTCACGGGGGCTTAGTTTGATGAAGCAGAAATCTCAAAGGTGAGAGAAAACTGAATGGCATTTTTGTTCTGATTGTAAGGTGCATTGCTTTGTAAAACTGTATTTCTTTTTTCTGTCCCATGTCATTGTTTTCTTTGCTATTAAATAGAAATAAAAATGCCCTTTGTCTCTGGTCACCTTGCAGAATGTTCGAAATACACATCAAACTACTGTTTCTGTAATTCTGTCTCCCTGAGAGCCCCCCATATGAACTGAACGTATGTCACTAAATACTCTTATGCCATTTTCTTTTCTCTAAGAAGTCAAAAACCTATCTTTAGGGTTTTGAAGCATGGTCCAGTGTACATCCTCTCTTTTGCTTATTTGGTAAATGCTTTTATCTAGTGCTGCTAATATTATTTACATTGTAGGTTTGAAACTTGAAACATTATAAGTGGGCATTCTGCCTGCATCAGTCACCTAGCTTTGCTTCTCTTACTGGGTAGCATCGCAGTTCCAGTTTATGCATTGTGACATTGCATTCATTGGTGATAACATTCTCAAGCTTGATGAAGTTTGATTCATTTGAGTACTACTATTTTTTTAAAATCATTTACATTTCGTGTTATCAAAACCTCTGTTAAAACCTCCTCTTAGTTGTTAAGATTATTTAAATTACTTTAAAAAAATGATGTAAGCTGTATGTATACTGCCAAGCTTTTTTAATAAGATTGGCCCCTAACAATTTGATGTGTTTGCTTAATTGTGACATTTGCTGAATGCCTTGGGTCAGAATTTGCCAGCTGGTGAGACAACTTTTAAAAGACAACATCTGTCTCCAGAGGAAAGAGTGAAACTATCCTTCTTATTTGATACATTCAATTAAGATTGTTTCCTTCAAAACTGAAAACTGGTATTTATAAAGAGCAAAATAGAAATTAATCATAACTAAAATTATTAAATTATTCACTATATGTAAGAAACCTTTCATAGGAAATCATAACAGGAGTTTTTGTGTGCTGTAGCTGAATGAAACTGAACTGCAGCTTGAAATCTGCAAACTGCACTTCTCAATGTAAATTCCTAATAGAAATGTGTTTTGGGAAAACATTAGTCATGTGCATTAAATGGTCAAGGTACTGATTTCATTTGCACAAATAGCAGTTCTTTGTTGTTGGAGTTGCCCTAGATCTGTAGTCTTTAACAGACTATAAAAAATGGTAAATTAAACAAACAAAGGGAAACCATTTAGACTGTAAGGCAGAATTGGTATGAGAAAATTAGCTTTAAACATTTAATAACTGTTACATGTTTTGTGTCCTGTTTTTTACAGATTTCCTCTTTGCCTCCAGAGTGTTTCGTTATGGCAGCCTCCAGTGAACAATGACATACTTTGACAGATACAGATGCCAAAAACCAGATGAAAACAGTGGCCTTGTTTCATTTTCACTCCAAGACAGTGAAATGGTGCTCTTAAAGTTTTGTTATTGACTCTCACTGGAAAAAAATTAACTCCTGAATGGACTTTTTTTCCCCAGCTCTCCTAGTGTTCTTAGGGATGCTCAACACAGTGACATCATGTAGTAGGCCCTGAAGTGTTGTCATAATTAAGTTGCAATGGTTTTATACACTTCCCCATTTCCCAACAGCTTTCTGTCAGTTCTACATTCTTTTTCTTGGGGCCTGATTTTCCCATGTTACTGGTTAGCAGATAGGCTTGTGGCCTCTTTTGTTCCAACCACCTATGAAAAACGTCAGAGAGCAGATGACCCATGCTATTTCCATGCACTCTGCATCATCATTACCACTCCCATCTACTTGGCACTGTTGGTAGCCTCTCTTCCTTTTGCTCTGATTGGCTTCTTGCTGTGGTCCCCGCTCCAGTCAGCCAGAAGGCCATACATCTACTCCAAACTAGAAGACAAGAACCATGCTAATGGAGCCACACTGCTCACTGAATGGAAGGCTGCAGGGAATGGAAAAAGCTTCTGCTTTGGCAGTGCCAATGTTTGCCTACTGCCAGATTCGCTGGCAAGATTTAATAATGTTTTCAATACTCAGGCTAGGGCTAAAGAGATTGGCCGGAGGATCCGAAATGGGGCAAGTAGACCACAGATCAAAATATATATAGATTCTCCTACGAACACATCCATCAGTGCAGCAAGTTTTAGCAGCTTGGTCTCCCCCCAGAGTGGAGATAACACGAATCGTACTGTTAATGCTGGCATTAAAAGGACAACATCAATGGAGTATAAAGGAGACAACTGTGGCTCAAACAACAGTGAGGATAGTAGAGAAGATAAAAGTGGAGCTGGAGAGCCAAATGATGGTGAAGAAAACACTTGCATTGTTCGTATAAATGGAGAGGATAATGGCCACATGTCAGACACAGAAACAGATAACATCAATGGACAGGCTCATGCCAGTGGCCCAGCAGAGGCCTCACTGGAAGGTGATGCAGAGATCTCAAAAACACCTAACCATAAACAGAAGGAAGGAGATTCTGGGAGTTTAGACAGCTACTCTGCCTCTCGAGAGTCCTTAGTCAAAGTTCGTGTTGGAGATGGCACAGTGGACCAAAGCACTGTCAATAACAAGCTCCTCTACAAAGCTTCAATCATGAAGAAGACTTCAGTGAGAAAAAAGAAGCATACAGATGAGACCTTTGATCACGAGATCTCTGCTTTCTTCCCTGCCAACCTGGACTTTCTGTGTTTGCAGGAAGTGTTTGACAAAAGAGCTGCAGAGAAATTGAAAGAGCAGCTTCATCACTATTTTGAATACATTCTCTATGATGTTGGGGTCTACAGTTGCCATGGCTGCTGTAGCTTTAAGTTTGTGAACAGTGGTCTACTTTTTGCCAGCCGCTATCCTGTTATGGATGCTGCCTATCACTGTTACCCCAATGGAAGAGGAACAGACTCCTTGGCTTCCAAGGGAGCCTTGTTTCTCAAGGTAAGAGCCTTTTTGAAGCAATAAATATTGACTCTATATCTGTGACAAGTTATAAAGTTGCATTGTTTCCCCTCAGTCACTTCTGTTAGAGTTCAAAGAGAAGACACTCAGATCTAGATTACCTGATGCAACCTATATATAGGTATTGTGGCCTAGATACTGTGTTAAAGTGATGGGTGTGCATGAAGTAATGAGAGACTTTTGGAGGTAGAACTTGAGTATAATTTCAAGTGTCAAAATTTGAAGTAGTTTTCATGTAACTTTAGTTTCTTCTTTATAGAAATCTCTTGAATAAAATGCCCAAATTCTAAGCTTTGTAATACAAGTATAGTACAGTGGGCATTACTGTTGGAAACCAGCTTACGCACGCTTGTGTTTTTGTAGGAATCAAAAGATGAAAGTCTGAATAAATTTCTAGTAGAATGAAACTGAAAGAATTGCAATGAAATGTATGGTTGTCCCTCTCTTGGATGCAAAAGATTTGTTAAGGAGAGAGATGAAGCAGAATAAACGAAAAAAAAACAACCAAAACCTGGGACACTGGGGAGCACAGAGCTTTTTTGCTTTAATGCAGTTTACTTAAATTAAGTAATGGTAGTGAGAACAGGGGTTACACGTCTGAAATCATGGAAAGCAGAAATACAAGTCTGCATGTAGTTATTTGCTTTTCCAAGACTAGTGGCTGCTTAATTCTTGGGAGAATCTGACTCTGTTCTTCATAGATTAGAAAGCAGGCTCGTCTAATTCGTGATTAATCAAGAACCAAAATTTTGTACAGAGATCCAAGTTTATAGAGCCAAACCTAGACAGATCTGAAAATCTCCTAGAATAGTGGATTTCAGATTTTCATGGTTTAAAATGGGTTTCCCTAACTAAAATCTTTTTCCCTAATTCTATCAAAACACATCAGAGGTGCTCAAATTATATATACACACCAGTGTACATGCTCACAAGTCCTCAACAAATGATAGTAATAGTATTAAGAGTATGGATTGTTAATAAGGATCACTGGGGAGTTTTGTACCTGCTGGTTGTAAACAAAACCAAACCTTTTGTTAATGTGGCTGGCATATAAAAAGCAGGCATTAGAATTTGCTGTCTGATAGTACTTCAGTATTTCATATACATTTGACATAAAGCCCCCTTATCTATATCTGAACACAGGTTTCCAAAAATTGGGTCTAAGATTTCTATACGTTAGGCTTCTGTATTTATAAACAGTTAAAGTTTATTTTTTTTATCATAAAGTGCGGCAAGCAAAGAATGAACATAGATGTTGTGCAGTTTAAACATTACAAGGGTCACAAAGACTACCCTTCAACATAAGCATATAGTAGGAATTAAGAGATTAAAACCAATCTGTTTTCAACTGCCCAATGCTGAGTCATTATTTGCTACCTGCCAGGCAGGCCACAATGTCTCCATGTCTCTTGCAGAAAATTAAGCCTCTTTTCAAAATTCCAGTGGGATGATGAACTTAATTATGGATTTGAGCTGTTAAATAATGTTACAGTTGAGCAGGGAATAGGGACCAATTATTATGAAGATTCAAAGATGTCTACATTCTTCTAAATACGACATTTCTGGTCGAGCTAAAAGACCATTTTTCCTCATGTCTCTGTCATTCTGACATACTGTACTTTAAACCTAAGATGGTTTTCAGTCTGAGTTAAGTCTATCCTGATATGAAATGAATTTCTGTTTTAATTGTACATTAAGTGATCATGGGTAATTTTTTTTTTCTTTGACAGAAAAATAAGTAGGAATGATCTATTTAATTTTAGCTTTGAAACAAATGAGGTTTGAAGGGTGTTTTTCTTGATATAGTGCTTAATCAGCAACTGAGTGTGTATGGACTCCAGAGACAAAAGCTACAGTAAGAAAAGCTTGGTTTGTTTCTGAAGTCAATGAGAATCAATCCATTAACTTGTAAGCCTTGAGGTTTTACACTGGGATAGCAGCAAGCTAGCAAAGCGCATTGTAACTGTAGTGGGAAGGTGTCCATCTAGCCACTGCTCTGCAATCAGAATAGACAGCTTATATCATTTCTTTTAGATACTTTTTACTGGCTCTTAGATTATTCTGTATGTATATAATGCTATCCAGTGCTACATTATAGAGTTTATCTTCATGTGGTTTCAAAGATAGTAAGAAGAGAGCTCTGCAGAACAGGAAGTCTCCTTACTGCTTTCTACTCAGTGCTGGCATGGAGTTATGTCTCTGCCCTCTGAAAACTCCATGTGCCTGACTCAGGCAGAAAGCACAGTGTTTCCATTTCTGAAGTGGGAAAGACATCATAGAATAGAATCATAGAATCATAGAATAGATTGGGTTGGAAAAGACCTCCAAGATCATAGAGTCCAACCCCTGATCCAACTTCAATTACTATATCATGGCACTAAGGGCCATGTCCAGTCTCTTTTTAAAAACCTC